>BROG01000410.1:427500-654758 GCA_030159075.1 Atrina japonica | reverse complement strand
AGAAGCTTCTGAATGAAGTCTACTTCGTATGAACAAAGAAACAGGTCATCTAATAAAGGGACACAATACAACTGGTTCCAGTGGGAATGCGGACAGTTTGCTGAAGACCTGATCTCCAAACATTATAAATATATTGTCAACAAGAAATTCCAGCATCTTTCAGTACATTTATCGGTCTTGAATCAGAGAGGTATTGGATGAAATAAGTATCATAACCAATTACTGAAGTATCTAAATTTGCGGGTATCACTTTTTGTGAAAAAGAAAAACAGTTGTCGGCTATGCCAAAGTTTCTCTTCTAATTTTTCATGCGGAATTGTTTTGTAAAGGATTAGCCGAAAAATCGTGTGTCTTTACATAAATACATTGTAATATCTTCTCACAAAATCGCACATGAGAAAACGGACTAAAATTCAAAATTATATTAATTTTCCAGTTTACGATTAAAGCTAATCGCCCATTTCAAATCAAATTTGACTTGCCATTGGGGTCAAACACGGGCGTCTACGTATGTGAACTGAAGAGGTTATTCAGTGTTCGACTAAACTTCTATACTTCATCTGATTTAAAAAAAACGGGGACTAATTTTATAACGAGTAATTTGATTTATTTGTTCTTTTGTACACAACAAATCATAATTCTCGTAATAAAGGGTTGTAACCTAATATAAATTGGTTTAAAATACATGTAAATTTATCCAACACAAAGCAAGTATTATCTTTAAATAGTTTTTATTCGCAACTTTCAACAAACTCTTAAGTCGCTTTATTTTATACACAATGTATAGTACATAATACTGTTATAGTGCAAGGGATTTAATCCCACAAAAAAAAGACTTATTCTAGTATATACCAAGCCTATTTTACAGCCGGCGTATCTAGTACCTTAGTCATTTAAAACCTTCAAACCTGTTAGAAGATTAAATCAATCAAAATCTGTAATTATATTAACACTCGATTTTTTTTCACCTTATAGTTTCAACTTAATATCATAACAATTAACACTAACATTTTTTTTTGTCGTAGGGCTACCATTTGTAAGGTTTTTATCACAGATAACATAGGCGACTTTGCTTCTTCGACCTTAAAAAAACCGAAGAAACAACAATCGTCAATCGAAAGTCGAAAAAAGCTAACATAACATAATAAATAATGATGAACAGAAACATTATTATCAAAGTTTGGTCAACATTGAAAATATAATAATATGAAAATGTATTTTACGTAAAATGGGTTTATAATACTTGTTGGCGCAATGATTTAACATACAACAATTTTGTTATAATTTTTTTTTTACAAAAAATAAAATCATAACAAACACTTCCAGTTCAATTTCAGTAAGCCAGCGGCCTGTACATCCGTTTTTTTTCCTGAATTCGACGTCTGGTGGAATTTCAGTGCATACGTCAGGCTTTGTACAGGCTTTTCTACCTTTCGTTGGAAATTGGATAGAATGCATATCAGACAAGCTTTTTAAATTATCTTGCTTCAGAAGTTTAGAACATACAGGCAATACTACTCAAGTTCCGACTAGATTCTCACAATGCGAGCTGTTTTCCTTGTGGAATCACCCCTATATCTTCCGGTATTTCTCCTTCCAAGGCGGCCAATTGTTTCCGTTTACGGACCATTTCTGCGCGTCTCTCGCGCTCCTTAAGTTTTTCCTGTTTCTCTCGCAATCGTTTTTCGCGATTATCTGAAACCGTGTCTAATTTTTGATATACTTGACTTTCTTTTTCTTTCTGCATTTGTGCAAATGCTTCCAGTACATCGTTTGTTTTAGTTTTTTCTAAGTCTTTTATCTTTTCTAATCTTTCTTGTTCCCTTTTCTGAAAAACAAAATTGAAGAAAAAATGTGAAAATAGAATTGTACTTGAAGGGTTCGAAGAGAAGATCAACAGATTGATATTAGATAGATAGATAGATAGATAGATAGATAGATATAGTACCATCAAACTTGTCTATAGAGGTCACTCAAAGGAACAGACAAAAGTAGTTATTATAGACAGGTGGCCTTTATAAAGAGGTTTATTCATAATAAAAAAATTAACAAATGTCATGTTTGTATTACCATTAAAGGCAGGTGCCCCCTATACAGATGTGACCCTTAATGCACATTTAACATAGATAGATAGATAGATAGATAGATAGATCACATTAATATTACACTCACCATCTTTCTTCTCTCAGCTCTCTTAAGTTTTTCTTGGATTTCTTCCTCAGTTAATGGCTTTTTCTTCTTTCTTCTTTTCTCCAGCTTTTCAAGTCTAGGAGGGGGTCTTTTTACAGGATTAGTGTCAGCTACAATATCAAAACTCATACCGGAGGCTCCTTGTCCCTGGGGTCTTGCAATAAGTCCTTCCTCCCGCAAAGCTTGTAGTATCATGGTTTCCTGTAGTCTTTCCCTGTCTTTTGCACTGGTACGCACTGAGCAGGCTCTACCACTGATTGAAAGGTCTGTAATTATATAAATTTCAGTATTTAAAACTGGTTTACAGTTTTATGAATGGATTTACACATTGTTTATATAACATTTCCCATGGCAAAATGAAAATGAAAGTCCATTTTCCAAATTTTGCTAAAAATCTATATTTCTTTGTGTCATGAAATTTTCCTATTTCAGAAGGCAGGGACACTTCTAATTACGGTATTTAAAATTAGTTAACAAATTTATTCAATGTTTTATGAGTGGATTTATGGATAGTTTAAATAATATTTCCCCTGACCAAATGTTTTATTTTTCCCAAAATGAAAGTCCATTTTCCAAATTTTGCTAAAAAAAAATATATTTCTTTGTGTAATGAAATTTCGCTATTTCAAATGGCAGGGACACTTTTAAGAACATCGGCAAGAATAATAGAAAAATCACTTTTATTAGGTATGTAATTCCATCAGGAATGACCAAAAAGGGGGTAAATGTCTCATTTGTTGGGTTTAATGGGAAAAATAAAGATTTAACATTCCAGCAAATTTTTTGGAAAAGGAGGAATTTCTCCAGTTGTAGGAAAATTCTCATATATATATATATATATATATATATATGTGTGTGTGTGTGTGTGTGTGTGTGTGTGTGTGTGTGTGTGTGTGTGTGTGTGTGTGTCCAATTAAATTGTTCTTTGTACCGGGATATCTAATATTGATCACAGGTACAAGTGTAAACTTGTCTTCTCGGTCAATCATTTTCTGTATATGTTAGTTATTTGGACAGATATGACAGAATTAAACTTTACCTGCTGAGATGATAAGTGTTGATGGATTTTATAAGATTTTATATACCTCAATTCTTTGTTTTAAAATACCCGAATATAGAAAGTACATCTCGCTTTGTAACCTGAGCCGAACAACAATTGATACTGAAATGATTTTAACCGAGGTCACTTAATGTTTATCTGCAAACAAATACAGAGTTAGACAAAAAAAATCTATAAAATGGAGTGTTTCATGATATGTAGCTATAAACATACCTAAATTTGATCATGATTTGGAACTTCTTAGATAAGGTCGCGGTCTTTAAATCACTTGCATATCATAAAATGATTGATAACAGGCGTATAAATAATACAAGGCGACCCCGTTAAGTGGAATTTCAAATTCTGTATCAAGGAAGTACAGATGTACATGAAATTTTTGTTTTAACACAATTCCGTCAATTTTGTCGTGTTGGACGATTTTAAAAGTTTTTATATTTCGGTAGTCCTAGGCTACCGTGTACCAGAATGGGGTATGTGAAATTTACCCGACTTTCTTTCGGCCTGTGATCAACACAAGGGTTGTTTACGTTTATTTATATACCTATGTATACCTCTGCTATTGAACTGCAATGTGATTATGCGCAAATCTAAAGAATGCACTCTCATTAATATTCATCTCTGCTAAAATGAGCAAACCTTGGTATGCCTTCTATATTATGTTAATGATGTGATTAAGCCGAAGTCTGAACATGTATTAGTTCAAAATGAAAAATGCTAAAGAAGTTGAAACAATCTCATAGATACATTGGAAATGAACCAGGCCCGGGGGAGCGAATTACGAGGGATCAGTCTCACCACATTTTCCCTTCTTGAAGTTCAGTTGACTGGAACAAAGGAATATCAGTCAAAGGATTTGGGGTCAACAATGGACGCTTGGACCTTCTACCTGAATGTTTTTTAAATCTATGACTGAATAAAATTTGGGGGTATGCTTTTTCTTTCATCCTTAATAAGCAAATACTTAAGAATGCTACCGGATCGCTGCCCAAATATAAAAAGAGAGGATGGAACAGTAGGGCCTACATTATTTAAATATTTTAGTAAGACACCATGACTCCCCTTGAAAATAACCTCAGTTTTCATTTATTCTGGGATCCCATCAGACAAGTTTTATTTAGTATGTTCCGATGTAAGATCGAGTCGTCAACAGCTAAAGGGTCATTATAATGTATATTTATGAAGTAGTCAATTACAACCAAATAAAAATGTTATATAACAAATCCAGCAACGTGAATTATCGACATAAATCTAAATATATAATAATACTCAAATTAAAATAAATACATACCCAGACCATCTCTTTCTTTAAAATCTCCCTCGATTTCTTGTACAATGTTTGGATCAGAAAATTCCGTGATTACTGTTGCGTATTCCTCTCCTAACCCCGAATCATCACTCTGCTTGGAGTTTTTAGAGGACGCTGAAAATCCTCTGTCGGAGTCTTCTATAGATCTATCACTATCTAAGCTTACACATGAACCATTTCTGTTAGATTTTCCTGATTTTGAACGTTTTACTTTTTCTGAATTCTTGTTATTATTTCCAACTTCTGCGTCCATTTCACTTTTAGTTTTTCTCAATCTTCTGTTATCACGTTTTATTTCAGCTGGCCCAACGGGCTGGATTCTGGACGCACCCTTCGAGTTTTTACACCCCATTTTTGTATAAGTTTGTCTATATGTTCTAAAATTCCTATTGCTTGTCCTGGGGATACCTGTTCTTTAAAGTTCCCTCTGATTCTACGATAGCATATCGCTGTATATATATAACTGGGTAAGCTTTAGTGAATAGGCATTCTATTCGCTGACCTAATAACACGTATCCAAGTCAATAATTACACGTAGTTAAGGTGCCATTGTAGCTATAGACACTCACGTAAACAGTCGAAGTTCATTCGCGAATCATCGGTATTACTCGCCTTTGACAGGTAAACACACAGTTTTTTAAAGCCTATACTCGTAATATTGTTACACTTTATACGCCGTGTTAGCACACAGTATGCAATAATATTGTTTTGTTTGTCGTGTTTCGGATTATAAAATGTAATCGGAGATTTTATCCTCTACTTTAAACTGTTTATCATTATTTCTCAGATAAATATAAACAAAATGAAAACTGAGTTGATATTGATTGCTATTTGTTTATTTATTTGTTTGGTTGGTTTTTTTTTTCGCTTCAAAGAATGATAAAGTCTGCTATTAGAATTCCTAAGTGCATGATTTAGAATCCAAATTTAACAGTTATTCTATAAGCAATATTAACTAGTTTACACCTGAATTATGACAGTAGAACATACTATTTATTTATTTGGGGCGAGTCTAAATGTGATCACAGGGGCTGATGGGTTAATAGGCCATAAATATGAATATAAATCAATTATATGGTGGCGGCACGGTTTTAGTTGTGTCGGGGGTGCCGACTTTCAAGAACCAAATTCACGATGTAGGCCTACCGAAAAAATACTACCGGACTTTAGCAAGGAAACTGACATCCTTAGGACTCGCATAATCAGCTTAGGTATATTACTGAGACTCGAACCCACACTTACTCATGGTAGATGAGCGATGTGCTGTTTTATAGATACAACAACAACAATAATAATAACAACAACAACAAAAGCAGCAGCAGCAGCAGCAAAAACAACAACACATATAGGCGATAAGTTCAAGTTCAGTTTATTTCTCATAATCCAAGTCAATGGTATAAAGACAATACAACATGCATATTTACGGGACATATCACCGTGTTACATGGCAAGGCAGTATTGTAAGAATATTAGTGTTATCAAATGTAGATACGAAGCAACACATTGTCAGTTGAAATGAAACAGTAGTAACAGCAGAAATAAGACTGAATACGAAAACAGCAGTAACAGCAGAAATAAATAATACGAAACAACACACAATTAACACGAAAACAGAAATAACAGCAGGAATGAGAAAATAGAAGTAACAGCAAAAATGAGTAAGCATGCAAACAGCAGTGAATAGGGTAAACACGAAAACAGCAGAAATAATAAATACGGAAATAGATCTAGTAATAACAGCACTGTGAATTATAAATACGAAGTGAACAGTAACAGCACACATAGAAATGTCAACAACAACAAGAAAAAACTACGTCGGAAAAAATAGCACCAACAATGATTATGATAATGTGCAAACGGCAAAAACAATAAAATGTTGAATAAATAAATAAATTAAAAAATACTAATAAAGAAAAATAGCAAATTTTAACATTAATGATATAATAATTTATACATAATTCACGGGAACAACAAACAGAGAAAAAAGAAAGTTAGAAAAAAAGGATTAGAGTATTAAAAATCATAAACGGATGGTTTCGATCACAATGTCATGACCCCGTCTTATTGTGATTAAAAATAATCTTGCGGTAGGTCGAAATTGTGCCATTCTTATCCACAATAACTAAAAGTCAAATAATAATAACAATGATGATAATAATATTGATTAATCTTTTAACGACCGAATTTATGATAAATAAGTCTTATCTATTATCATATTTAATATATTAGAGTTAGCTAATAGATTGACGAGGTCCGAAAGGTAATTGATAAACACAAGAAAGAAAAGGTCACCAAGGAAAGATTCCTGGAGGACTCCGGCAGTTAGTTTTTTCTGATACACATTTACAGTGATTTCGGATAGCGGTGGGTAAATAAGAAACTTAGATCATAACAACTTAAAATCACCTGTTTAATTCTCACACCTGTATACCCCCGACTGTATTTCGATGGAACCCCTGCCGGACAAATAAATTCTAAAAATATTTTTGTGACTTGATATTTTCCCTTGATATTCAGCAACTTTAATTATTTCGTATTTTTACGAGCAAACAATACGAGACGCAATACATGTACATATTAAATATATTATAAACATCCCATGACTTGGACATTACTGGGTCCATGTGAAGAGCACGCTAGTGAAGGTGGGAATGCCACAAGCACGATAGTAGTTATAGGCAGCTCCATGGCACGCATTTTGAATTTCGCCGCTAGGGGGCGCCACCAGTGGCGCTGTTTGATGACGTCATCAGAATACTGGCTTCTGATTGGTCAATTCAAATGCGTGCCATGGAGCCGCCTGTGACGTCATAACCGGAAGTGCGTCATACCGGAAGTGAGGTCATACCGGAAGTGCGTTAATACCGGAAGTGAGGTCATGTTGTCATGGCAATAAGCAGAAAGAGCCAATCGTTGAGCTTGGAGGCGTGTCTATGACCGGAAGTGGAAGGTTGCGGGGGCAGCCATCTTGGCTAAGGAGCCAATGAGAGCCTTCGTTACAAGATGATGGGGTCACAAGAAGTCACGAGAGGTCACGTGAGTTCCCGAGAAGTCAACGGTAAGAGAGAGAAGTTGGGTTTTTCCAGTTTTGAGCTGAGAGTGAATCTATTTTTAGAACCGAAAGTTTGGGTTTTTCCAGTTTTGAGCTGAGAGTGAATCTATTTTTAGAACCGAAACTTTTGGTTTTTTCCAGGTTTGTGAAACTAGCAGTTGGTGGCGCCACCGTCGGTGAAACTAGTAGTTGGTGGCGCCACCGTCGTTGAGAGTTGTGTATCATGCGCATGCGCGAGAAGCGGTAGGCCGAGCCCGTATCTGTGAGTTAGTCGTCAAGAGTTCTGTTTCAAGTGCGCAAGCGCGAGAAGTGGTAGGCCGAGCTCGACTCAAGCTTGTACTAAGACTTGTAGAGTAAATGTAAAATGATGGGTCTAAACATATAGTAATAAAAAATTCAAACACTCACCCTATGCTGGTAGTGGTTTTTTCTGACGATGTTGACTCTTCGAGCTGCGGATCGCAAATGAGCTCTCAGAGGTCTAACTGAACCTATACTCTAGTCATGTGACTTTTTTTTTTCTATTTTTAGTGCATGGAAAATAATTTTGTCCAATCCAATAAAAAATGAAACACTCACCCTATGCTAAAAGTAGTGGATTTTTCTTATGATGTTAACACCTCGAGCTTCGGATCTCAAATGACTTTTCACAAGCTGAACTGAACCTCTCTCTAGTCACATGACTTACTATATTTAGACTTTTATCTAATGAAGTGAATACATCATAACAAAAACATCTCATAGAGTTTGTGATACTATTACTCCGTCTCATAGTTTTTCTCAATGGTGTTTTTACACCCTATAACTCTTGTACCTTTGTGTCTACCGTGTACTAGTACTATGCTTACACTATAGGTGTACACCTTATACCCAGATAAAATACATAAACAACAAAAATAATTTTGTTTTTATGTTTTAATGTTTTAATTTTCCCCATGAAAAAAGGGGAAATCAAACTGTATTTTCGCAGAGGGTTAGGGGCTTATCCCTCTGGAAAATGTACAATAATTGAATGAACAAATTAAACAATTCTTAAACTGTCACTTCATTATGGAGACGGGGTGCCAGTTTCCATCAAACGATACACCGTATCCCAAAGTCGGCTTCGGTCGGTTTCTTTGTGCCATTGAGTAGCTCTCCAATCTGGGCAGTAGAATTTCTGTTTGTAGACGTCTCTAAATGCTTTAGGAATACTGGATTTCTCTAAACTTTCTTCAAATTTTTTCCAAAATGTTCATTTCGTTCACCGTGTCTAGAGCCTCGTCAAAGTAGTGAAACATCATTGTGCCGTCATCATACATCATCAGGCAGGAATGTTGCTTTTGACTCGGATGATCAATCTCACAGCCGTAACATTGAGTGTTGGCTACTTCGTACATCTTGTTTAATATGGCTTCTGCGTACACCATGTGCCATTGACTATCAATGGATTGACTGTAGCTCTGCTCCATGTTGTAGTTGATGTTGACGAAAATAACTAGTGTAGTGGTCCACAAGCAAAAATTCATCTGGTCCGTTTCAAGTCTGAACTGCAGTTTTAATAGCTGAGTGAATCACGTGACATCCCATCTATTTTTAGTTGCTTGTACACAATTGTCTCTCGATCATGTCACGGGTTATACCGTAGATCTCCCAATAGATAGGATTTTGACGTAATGCACTTACATCTTCTGTAAAGGTTTCTAATACACATAAGCGGTCTGCCGTAAAAATCTCATCATCAAACATATGATACACAATCCCTATAAAATGTGCAGGTGTTTTCACACCACGTACATAAGTATTCCAATCAGGAGTACATCGTATCTCTGCGTAATAGAGAACAGCAGATCATCCATACAGTTGCAATCATGATTTCTCTCTGTGTGCACTCTGATGGGATGTCAGTCTATGTCATACCCATCAGGTCACGTGATCCCATGAATCGTATCTCTGTACTCGCTTCCCATTTTCCATGTTTTCTCTTATTTCTTTTCTCTCATTTCTTCTCTCTCTCCACATGTTCACCTTTCTCTCATTTCTTTGTCTCTCTCATTTCTTCTCTCTCTCCACATGTTCACCTTTCTCTTATTTCTGTTTTCTGTCTCTCTCTCATGCACACCCCCACCTTTTCTTTCTACTTTATATTGTTTTTTTAACTCATAAATAACTCATAAACAAGTCTATTCACTCAACATTTTATTACCCCGCTCAAACTAGAAGTAGTTCTTGGAGGATTAGGGCCGTCCCTCTAAGACTACGTACAGTGATACCAAAAACCAAGATAATAATAATAATAATAATAAATAAAACAACAAAGAGTTTATTACGTCTCACTACTACGGTTGATCTTGCCCATACAGCGCGGAGCAAAAGAACGTCAGCTTTTGTCCTAGATCCGTCGGTTCGGATTCCTTGACGTAATTAAACCCATACTTGTCGTGACTGACAGGACTGATACACGGATGATTTAGGTACAGGTATGCGATATTGCTCTCTAAACCATCTCCAAACAAAACGATCGTTTTTAGTAAAGGATCAATGTTTCTTCTTCTTGGTCTAGGTTTGAGGACTTAACGATTGAAATAAAACATGACTAGGGACACCTCGATGTCTTTGACGTAAATAATACACACAGTAATGTCCACAAACTTTGGTGCGAGGGTGTTGATACATCTGCTGATTATAAATCACTCGATCTGCATGGCGTTTCATAAACTGATAGATATCAGGATAGATCCATGGAGGTAGCCCATAAGAGTCAAAATATTCAGCAGTCTGTTGACCTATGAAATGAATGGCAACCCAATGCTCTCCTGGTTGATCGTGAGGATCTGTATTGACGATAAATGAATGTTTGCCATAAGGTAGATAGTCCGGTAAAACGTCTCTGGGGTATACTCCGCCGAACGAAGGTCCTACATAAGGGTCTCGTGATAAAATACTATTGAGTTTGATGAGCATTCAAGCCTTGAATACTTTGCATGGTTTCAATAATCTATAGCACTTCTCTCTGTTTGTTGATTTCTAATACGTTATCAAATTCTCCATAGACAATGCAGTTCACACTCTCTGCTAAAAGCTTGAGCAAATTGAAGTTCGATGCGTAAATTTCCTGTTTTTTATCCAGTGTAACTTGCTCTGATCATTGTCTTGATCAGCTGTCAAATCCAAAACACCACAAGGTAAACCCTCTCCTATAGTTGTCAATGGTCACGGAAGGGGCCCAGTCTTCTCCTAATCGACCTAATCCTTGATATAAGCTCAAGTATGAGCGCAAGTACAAGTTGTTTTCAAAGTCAGGTTCTAAAGGGACGAGTGCAAAGACTTTCTCCATTGATACTAACATCCACTTTATTGACATTAAAATGTTGAAAATAAAAAGGATTCTTTGTCGCATCCCCATTGAAAGCGGCATTGCTCACCATACCTACTACTATACGTTTTGGCATTTGACCTTGATACATTTGAACGTGTCCCAGCAGGAATGGTAAACGTTTTCACTTCTACACGTCTCAAGGGAAATTTAGCAGTACTGGTATTCATCTGTTCGTTCATCTGATTCAGTAAAGTTGCAATGGGTTTCACTTTACGTACCACTAGATACATTTGTAATATCTTCAAATAACCTAATTCACCTCCTCCACACATCATGTAAAAGGGTTCACGACTTCTATTAAACCTTAGGCGTACATCTATACCATTAGGTAGAAATCGTTTCTGTTCAAACAGATCCAAATGGAGACGATCCATCATATTAAAGGTTTTACTTTCACTGATACGTTCACGACGATCAGCTAATCCTGAGTTTTTCTCGGCGACATCATCGGCATGAGGATTCAACTTGTCAAATCGTCCAGGTTGATCCTTGTACCATAAACTGGTAGCACTAATCTGATATTTTAGCGTTTCGTTAGAAAAGGACAGCAACTTTTCGAGATAAGCTCGATAGGGATAGGTATCGGTTCCAGGAGTGATCACTTTTCCATTTAGATTACAATCGATCTCTCGGAAAACAAACTATGCATCAAATTGTTGACGGGAGTGATTTGAGTATCATTTGCTAGATCAGTTCCATCTTGTTTTGACGATTTTAGCTTCTACGTACACATAGGTCTGGTTCAAATCCAAATACTCATCGCCTTGTCCTTTGATTTCAAACTCAATAGGAGCAGATTGTGTATTGACACTAGAAATGGGGTAATATTCCACCCATCTTCCTTCTTCTAAGGTTACATTGGTGGGAGGGACATTAAACAACTCTAGTGCTTCACTACTACACTCACAGGAATCTTTTTGCATCATCATCTTGTTAGTCAAAGATATCTTGCTCTCTTCCGACCTGTTTAGATTTACTTGTAGAAGTAGACTGAAAGGGACGGCTCGTTCGTTTCTTTTTTATACTACTGTTCGTATGACTCGTTGTTCCTGTTCGTTTTTTGCCTGCTAAACGAGAAGCGACATGAGAGGGGGCACGAGCTAATGTTTTCTTAGGACCCGTCATTAAGTTGCTCACGGCTTCTTTTCCTCGTTGAACAAGAGCATTTTTCAATGAACGTTTATTTTGTATCACATCCATACCCGTATTCAAAGCAAATTTAGCTATATGAGGAATGGCTTTCGTCATGGTAGGTTTGAGAAAGTCTGACCAAATACCTTTGCCATATTGCATATCCGATGCTCTAGGACTAAATGCTCCTACGAGTGTATTGACGATATTCCCTGCAAGTCTTAATGGATTGATGATCCCCCACCTCTCTGAGGAGAGATCAGACCATGAGTTGTTCTCGTTAACGATTGAGTCAGTTTAGGGAAGAGAAGCCCATAGCCTTTCTGACGGGGTACCCCTTTATGAACGATGAGTGTCATAATGTGTCACTATCAATACAGTCCTTAGGAATGGATTCAAACGTGGGAACTTGAAGTCTTTATAGATTCAATGATTTGCTTTGGAAGGTAGTTTCATACTAGGATTAGGCATGATGTACCCCATACACCCACTTAACATAACCATCCAGAACTGACTATTGTCATCTTTCAAAGCCAAATGAACGACGCAAGCTATGATGATAGTAAAGGCAAGAATGACTTGAACAAAGAATACAATTTCATTCCGAGGTATGTTTTCTCCACACCATTTCCAAGTAGTACTAGCCGTATGACTCACACTCTATCGGGTGTTTGCTCGGTGGGCTCATTGTTAACTCTGATAGACACTCGGCTTACCGAGTCTACTGGTCGATCAAGTTGGATTTGGGGATCCATGAATCAAAAGTAGAAGGATATCCTTTCCAATGTACCTTCACTTCTTCTATAACACGATTTTTTTCCTACACGCCTTTTTCTATGATCGAGAATCTCGTCGACTTCATAGACATCATCTGTTTTCACAACGGGTTGTAATTCAGATTCGTAAAACGTACCTTCCAATCGTTCTTGGTGATCATCCTGGATGTAATACACATAAGGATAACGATCAGGTACTCGTTTTCTCGACCGTGAACAGTTCCGTGGTCCAGTTTGGTAAGTATCCCTTATCAAATGTACGCTTTACTTTACTGATACGTACGCGATCACCTGTATGAAACTTGGGCAATGGGACGGTTTTTAGAAGGGGGTACCATATAAGGTCTCCCAGACTTCTAACACATTGGAAGGATTGACTTCTATGGGACTTCTACCGATACTACGATGATACGATTGATTATAAGCTTGAACAATCTGAGGTAGAACGTCAACATAACGACGTGAACGAGTATGAGTAAAATATCTCCACATGCGAGCTTATGGGGTCCTTTGAAAGCGTTCTACAATACTAGCTTTTGTTTCTGTATTGTCTGTCGTAAAGAAATGAATATCATGAAACGTTTGACGAAATTCACGATTCAAAAACTCTTTTTCCTTTATCGGATTGTATACGAATAGGACGTCGTCCTTTAGCTTGTTTTAATACTGCTTGAAACCCTCGTACCATTTCTTTGGCAGATTCATTTTTCAAAGGGATGACCCAAGCATATTTTTTAGATAGAACATCAATGACACATAAGAGAAACGTATACCCATCATTGTGTGTCTTGATGTTGGATACATCCGCTAAATCTAATTGCCATTGTTCATCCATATCGGTCACTCTCGTTTGGTTACGAGGAAACTTTCTCTTGATAGATTTATGAAGCGTATACGTGTCTTGTTCTTTCAACCATTGTTTGACTTCATTTAGAGAAATGGGATACTTTCGACGTTTCACTTCTCGATAGAGAGGTTGTACACCTGCATAACCACCCCGATTAGAAGGATCATAATAGATGGATGCTAATTTGGCATTTTGCGAAGATTTTGAGTTTTGATCCATTCTGGAAGATGAGAACTCTTTTTAGATTTTTTTAATGGTAGACCAGGCCGTAGGAGTCAATCTTTGCCAATCCTTCACCATTTTCTGACTAAGGGTGTCTTTGCAGAATCTTTTATGTCAGTAGAAGGAAGAGAAGGCATAGCGTCATAGAACCCTGTGTCATCTTCATCATCATTATCCAGAGGTTTAGGGGTACTCATAGCCTTTGGTTTTACAATAGGTTGATTCATCACTTTGATATAATTAGGGTTACGTATCCAATCACGAGGAACATTCGATTCCACTAATCCTTTTACAAAACTATCAAGTTCCGAGGGTTGATACCCTTTTCTAGGTTGTGTTCGTAAAGCATCAGTTACGAGATCGACCATATTGGTCCCAGGGACGGTCTTTCCTTTGTATTGTATTTGACCGTCTTTTTCCCATGTTAGTACATCAGAATGTTTCTTGAGATGTTTAAATAACAGAGGGACTTTTGGTTTTAATGGAGCAGTGACACTGGATGAAATAGCTGTCATAAGATCTTGATCATCAGAAGACATTTCAGTTTTAACATCATCTTTGACTTCTTTGACTTTATCTGTTTTCAGAGACCAAGGTCTCTCTTCTACAGGATGACGAGCTTGTTGTAGATACGTACGGTATCGATGAAGTTCTTGACCAAAACTTGGCTACCTTAGCTTCAGGAGTCAAATCATCACGATCTACAATCGTATCTAATCCATTACCTAAACGCACCGAAGATGCTACTTCAGGTGTATGAGGCAAAGGATTTAAACTTCTTTCTCTCCCATTGTTTGAGTTCTTCCATGGTCCTCTCGGGAACTAAGATCATTTTTCGTGTGCTCATGGTTATAGAATAGATTTTAAGACAGGAGAAGCTATGGCTCCTAGTAATGGCGCTAATAAGGGTAAGAAAGGGTAACACACCACCCTGTTGATTCGTTAGAATTCGACGTCGTTGAGGGACAGTCAATTGAGGATGAACTAGTTTTCTTAAGACCCGTTTTCTTTGAACCCAAGTGTTGTTTCTGGCGTTTTTGTTAAAGGAATCACTCCTTTTAAGATGTTATACACCACTTCACAAATTTTCATGATCGTATCATCAGGGGCATACCGTAAGATCATCTTTTAAAACTCAATAGGATACTGCTTTTGTCCTAAGACTTTAATCAAAGCAGCATGAGATTCAAGCCCATGCTTACTTTTTCGTGGTGCCATGATGTCACTACAACTAAGTATTCTATACAAATGACTCAATACATGATCTGAGGTAGTTTTATAAACCTATATCAACATAGGATGTTGAAGTCTTTTATGATCTTGAAGTTCTTTACTCGTAGTAAAAAAGAGCCCGACACCATAGACATTTGTAGCTATTCATATATGAAGTAGCCTGTGTCTTAGGCTGACTGGTGATGGGAGATCCAAAGGTAGAAGCAAACGAAGGTAAACGAGTAGACTTTGGAGTAGATGTAACATGTTTGTTCATCTGAGATGATACATCTTTAGCAGTTAAAGGTTTTGGTAATAAGGGAAATAACAAAGACTGCTTGGGAGTATTAGTAAGAGTAGACTTCTTAGGTACATTCAGTGCCTGTAGGACTGCTTTAGTCTTAGTAATAGAAGGTTGTTTCCGTTGTGTAATTTTGATATTAGGTCTACCAGGAAGACGTATAGGTTGTCCAAAGATAGATGTTGCAGTAGCAGAAGTTCCTGCTACAGGATTGTTGGTTACAGGTGGAGACGGTATTCGTATAGGAGTAGCCTGATTCATTGTATTAGCTTCACGAATCTGTTTCAGATTTAGTTTTAGAATCAATGGTGGGTTCTTCTTCTTAGGACTCTTCTTCTTCTTAGGACTCTTCTTCTTTTTAGGGCTCTGCTTTCTCTGCTTAGGAGGAGGGGGTGTTTTTTTCTTTTTAGGTGCAGTGTTCTTCTTGAGACGACTAGCCCACTGTAACAGGGATCGAATGATTACCCCACCTAAGAACCCTGCCCCTCCTCGTTTTAAGATAGCATTTTTTCTTAGCTTCTTCATCAGCTTTTGGGTCAGCAATGATTTTTAAATGATCAGCATTTTCTCTGTATTAACGATGCTGTAGGTTTAGTCACTGGAATGGTACACAGACAGAAGATTTTTAGCTCCCATACCAAACCATTTCAATAAAGCGTCTCTACCTAATTCTAACAGTTCTTGACGTCTCACGGAATCTTTCTCTAATTGTAATTTTCTTAGAGTAGTCACCAGTTTACTGGTGGCTTTAGGTAAAGGATTCATGATTCTACGTTAACAGGAATACGAGAAATGACACCCTAGAGAAAGTGACTGTCTACTTATAAGGGTGTATACAACACTATTCCTCCCGTAAAACCAAGGATGAAACAGATCTGATCTTAATCTTAGATTATCAGGGGTAGACGATGTGAGATCAATCAAGAGATAACCATGAGGACGATTTGTAGCATCGTGATAAGCATGGTTTAAACCTGGTAGGTCTAATTGACGTGATAAGCTGGTCACTTGAGATTTATCTCTAGGATTCTTAAACAGGACGAGATAATGAGCATTCAGACTTATGGTACGATATTGTTTAGCACGATCAAACAAGTTTTGAGTGATGTAGATCACACTTGTGTTTCGATGATGAGCTTTACGTGTAAACCATTCTACGATAGAATCGAGAGCTTTACTGCCCATCATATCATCAAAGACAAGTAGGTGACGACGAGTTGGATCAGAAACTAAGACTTCGTCATCCTCAGGTATATTTTGAACGAAGTGAACTTGATGTTCCCGTTGTAAGATTTCATAAGCAGGTTGCCATTCACGATAACACCATACAATTTTGTCGGGGGGGGGGATGAATCCATTGATCCTTCCATTCTATCAACTGTTTTACAAATACAGTTTTCCCTGATTTGGTAGGTCCCGCCACAACCATGGTAAATTCATGCTTTAATTGTATCGTATCGGGAGATATGGACTGATAGTTAAGCCATTTTTAATACTAGTCATGAAACTGAGAGATGTAGTATTATATACATGGTCACTTCAGTCATGTATGTATTATATACATAGTCACACTGAGTAGTGTATGCATAAAACATCTAAGGTATATAAGCCCAAAAACGTTCCGAGTAGTAGTAGTAGGAGTCATGAAACAACTCATACTCCGAATAGACCTCTGACGTCATTGATTGCGTGCGCGTTCATAGTCTCTATATAAACCAGACATTTGGTGTGACTCGGTATCAGTTCATCATCACCATGGACAGGTTTGGAGATATTCCAAGTGAAACAGATTTTGTCAGAGGAATTCGTCGGTGTTCGTCGCCGAAGAGAAAAGTGACGATAGTGCGGCCTACTCCCCGTCGACCAGCATTTTTAGACCGTCCGCCGCCACCGCCACCTTTCAGCTCTAGGGTACCACCCCCTAGACCTCCTCCACCCAGGGCTGTACCATCAGCGCCTCCACTGCCTGAGCTGCAGTATACTATGGCTCAGGCAGATTTGAGACTTCTGAGGCTGCAGGAGCAAGAAATTAGACGACTGATAGAAGAAAAAGAATTGCAAGTCAGTCAGTTGCGACGTCTGATGGACGGGGAATAGGGTTTTTTTAAACCCGAAAAAACAAACGGCCCTTTTCAGGGCCACCTAACTTACACGAAAAGAAACCTAACTGAAACGATGCAGTTTTTGTGTTGTGTTTATACTATAGTGGTAAGTCTAGTAGTAAGTAAGTTAATTCTTTTACTTGATTGAACAAATATTATGAGATAGAAATCAATTCTAAAATAGTAACATTAAACACTTGAGAAAAAGTTTAGTTAGAAGGACAAAAATTCAAAACGAGGCAATTCTAAAAATAGTAACATTAAACACTTGAGAAGAACTTTAGTTAGACTACTGAGAGCTCATTTGGCAGCCGAAGCTCGAAGAGTCAACATCGTCAGAAAAACTCTCTCTGGGTGAGTGTTTATTTTTTTTATTTTATATACAGTAGTACAAGAAATATAAAAACTTGTTGAAACGATGTAAGTGAACAACTTCATACTTTACACTTTTACAACTTGTGTCACTTTGTCACTTGTGTCACGTTGAGACTTCATAACTAAGAACGTTGCACACGCTGCAAACTTTGAGAACGGTACACACGTTGCAAACTTTGAGAACGACACAAACTACTTGTGCCACTTTGTCACTTGTGTCACTTTGAGACTTCATAACTTAGAACGTTGCACACGTTGCAAACTTTGAGAACGGTACACACTTGATCACTTTGACAAACTTTGAGTACGTTACACACTTTCATGTTCTATGGTTCTCACTCCTGCCGTGAGATTAGTCAGTCCCTGGAAACTAGATATCCCATGATTCCATACCCAAGATGGCTACCCTTCCTAACCTTCCTGTTTCGCTACCCACCCACCCCTTTGGTTTAATGCCTACAGCCCATAAAGAGTCATCACCCCTTTTGTTCCACACCTATAGTCTATACAGAGTAATCGCCCTTTGTTTCATCTATACAGTCTATACAGAGTGATCTCCCTTTGCCCCATCTCTACAGTCTATACAGAGTAATCTCCCTTTGTTCCACCTATAGAGTCTATACAGAGTAATCTCCCTTTGTTTCACCTATACAGTCTATACAGAGTGATCTCCCTTTAGTCCTACTCATACAAGCTATACAGAGTAATCTCCCTTTCTTTCACCTGTAAAGTCTATACAGAGTGATCTCCCTTTGTACATACTCGTCACTCTACAAGCCTTAGTACAAGTCTTAGTTCAAGCTTGAATCGAGCTCGGCCTATCGCTTCTCGCACATGCGCATGATACACAACTCTCAACGACGGTGGCGCCACCAACTACTAGTTTCACCGACGGTGGCGCCACCAACTGCTAGTTTCACAAACCTGGAAAAACCCAAAGTTTCGGTTCTAAAAATAGATTCACTCTCAGCTCAAAACTGGAAAAACCCAAACTTTCGGTTCTAAAAATAGATTCACTCTCAGCTCAAAACTGGAAAAACCCAACTTCTCTCTCTTACCGTTGACTTCTCGGGAACTCACGTGACCTCTCGTGACTTCTCGTGACCCCATCATCTTGTAACGAAGGCTCTCATTGGCTCCTTAGCCAAGATGGCCGCCCCCGCAACCTTCCACTTCCGGTCATAGACACGCCTCCAAGCTCAACGATTGGCTCTTTCTCCTTATTGCCATGACAACATGACCTCACTTCCGGTATGACGCACTTCCGGTATGACCTCACTTCCGGTATGACGCACTTCCGGTTATGACGTCACAGGCGGCTCCATGGCACGCATTTTGAATTGACCAATCAGAAGCCAGTATTCTGATGACGTCATCAAACAGCGCCACTGGTGGCGCCCCCTAGCGGCGAAATTCAAAATGCGTGCCATGGAGCTGCCTATAACTACTCACGATATCTTAGCCCATATGAGAATCTGTATCAGACACTCAATGTGATCCACCAGGGTTTGCCAATAGCAATCTTTGTTTGAAAAAAAGACTAGAAGACGTCTCAATAGACTTGTCCAAGACAGGAATAACAAAGGTGTCTGCCTGCGATGTAGCAAGTTTAATGGGTCTCAACTACTGCGGTCCGTTTTTAACGTATGGGCCCCTGTGATGTTGTCTTCGAATGTCTCGGCTACTTTATGCGTCAGGCCATACCGAAACCAGGGCATGGCACCATAAAACTTTAGAATTACTTGAGTCTAAAAAAATTCTCAGCTTTAGTTAATCCTAAAATTTGTTCAGCTGAGCAGGCCAAGTTGAGAATATTCTCAGACTTCAATAAATTCTAAAGTTTTATGGTGCAGGGTCTACAACGATTCTTTGTGTAATTTTCAAACTTTCACAAGAGTCTATAACCAGGGGGCATTGGTCTTGATGTACTCTTCAACATTCCAAAGGACTACTCGGAACTTTTTTTAATTTTGAGTATTCTTTTAAGCCACACTCAAACAATTTTTCAGTTATATGGTGGAGGAGAGAACCTCGAGTTACAACGTAACAAGGAAGAGAATACCGGCCTTTCGCAAGTAAACTAACTCGGAATAATTCAAGCACGCCCCGTTTCCGATTCTCTCCATATAATGCATTGATCGTAGTGACGGAATAAACGACTTAAAACTGGCAAACTTTTCCACAAAAACTACTCGATTGTACACGTGAAGCGCGTAAAAAGGGCGACAACTCTTGAAGTTGCTGTGTTGTTGTTGTTTAACGTCCCATTCAAGAATCTTTCACTCATATGGAGACGCCACCAATTGCCTGTGAAGGGCTTCAAATTTTGCCCTGTGCTCGGTACTTACGGCCATTGAGCAGTGAGGGTTCTTTAACGTGCCGACACCTACTGTCTCATCCGAAAGACAGGAATCCGACCTGCCGCCGACTGGACTCGAACTCACGATCAAGAGTCGAGCGCGCTACCGACTTAGCCAGACCGGCTCCTTGAAGTCGTAAAATGGCATTATAATTTAAATTGCCGTCTGTCAAATTTTCCTACGTTGTTTTTTATACCACTGTATCAGAAGCTACATTGATTTCTGGTTTGCCGGTCACAAAAGCACTTTTTCGAAATTGTTTGAAATACTGTCATCTGAAGGGGCCTCCGTGGCCGAGTGGTTAGAGCATTGTGCTTTTAAATCACAAGGCCCCTCACCTCTGGTTCGAACCCCGCTAGGGTCATTTCGAATTAAAGTGGGAAAGTTTGCCAGTTTTCTTGCGGGAGGTCGGTGGTCTTTACCCAGGTAACCGGGGTTTCTCCTCCACCAATAAAAAACTGGACGCCATCATATGACTGAAAGATTGTTGAGTATGGCGTAAATCAAATCAAATTAAATCAAATCTGTCATCTGAAATAAAAAAATGTATGAAAGTGATTTTTTCCGGATATTTCAAGAACTATTCTATGAAAATATGAAAGCTACTTTTGATTTAATTAGTGTTCATTATTGAAATTTTAGTGAATCTTTAATTAGCATCACTATATTTCTCATCTACTTTTTAAAAGTATGAATACGTTGATGGTGCATGGAATAGCAAATATTCTTCAGGTGCGGGTTTATGCGGGGATACAACGGGCGCACGCCCCAAAAAGTTCACAAAGAATGTGTAAACCTTTATTTTTTCGATAAAAGTGGAAAATTAATACCAAAATATTAATATAACTGCGCTCCCTATAACTTGAAATCCTAGATCCGCACCTGAATTTCTCCGTAGTATTACGCACGATTATGTCTTTGAATACTTGTTCATTTCACTTATTCCGATTTCTGACGTTTTAGCCCGGGTCGTGCAAGGTAAATATTTTATGTCGTTTCACCAAAATTATACCAACGGGTCAAAAACAGATATACCCGCGTCGAAGATTTTAGCCTATAATAAAAAATGTTCGATCCGGACGGCTGATGGGCACGTTTTCAGTAAGATTACGGCAGTGTGTTATGGGAGAGCTTGGATGATTTTCGGAGCAAAAAATGAAATTTAGATAGAAAAATAATACATGTAGTCAGAAGTTACTAGATAAAATACAATTGGTCTAGCAATCCTAAGCTGTCGATTGCTTTTGGTGTAGAACATAGACATGGAAATCTCACGAGCATGTCCTATATATAAAAGGTTATAATTATAATTATATTGATATTTAGACAAAAATCGGAATGTACAAAGTAATATAATATGTTACTTATATAAATTTGATTGTATGATTGCCAGTGTTTTTATAATGAATAAGGAAAGAAATACAACAGAACAAACAGCAACTACCCACACATTAAAAAAAAGAAAACATAAACAAAATATACCCCCCCCCCCAAAAAAAAAAAAACAAAAAAACAAAACAAAATAAAAAAAAAACAAAAAAAAAACCAGATGTCTCTTGACAAGATTTGTTTAGACACTTACCGGCTCCATGCAAAACAACAATTCCCACAAGAATTCCTGTCCCTCTCATAGCTGCCACACGTTACTTACATTTGCACCCTTAGATCCGTCATGGTGTCGTAGTTATGGCCTATTTATCTCGTAGCATTCGTAGCACAATATTCTCTCAATTTCACCTGATACGTGGAACACGTATTTGTAAATGTTCAGCAAAGCGGAATAACTCTAACAACCTTAGAAGAAATTGTTCATACCAACTACCATATTATTATGCATGTTAATATATATCATCTTATAATTCAGTGTCCTCAAAAGGGGAGAATCGTTATGCGAAAAAAGAACACAAAACAAAGAAAAAAAAAAACAAAAAAAACCAGTTAAACACTCAATATTCACAAATGTTCGACCCTTGGCCTTTATCAAGTGAAAGACGACGATATCTATATTAGTTACATAGTATTAAGTCTGCACAATAAACAACTTCATTGGCAATGTTTATTTTTTTGTATATCTCCACATAGCTATAGATAATGTCCTTCATATGAAAATACTACATTATAATGATATTACAAAGATCGATTAAAGATTTATCTGATAAAAGTTAATAAAAAGTCATTAAATAAATTTTAATCATCGAAATCATTGACGCTGTCCGGTTTTATTTTGTAAACCGTAAAAATAAACAAATAGATATATGAATGAATAAATAAAATGAAATAAAAATAAAAACAACTAATAACAAAACAAAACAAAAACAAGACGTGTTTGTGTAACTCAAATGCCCCCGGTCCCAACAAATTTCTATGATGGCAAATAATATGTATACTTTAGATATTGCAATGGCCTACATTTTGATCCCACCCCACCCCAGGGGCATGTGATGTCAGTGAAGTTTGAGCAACCCTTAGATGAACTTACAGTGTAAGTTTGATTACTGTATCACAATCCAAACTTGAAATATTACACTTTATATGTAAGTGGGACGGAATTACGGACACTCAGACAGTCAGACAGACAGACAGACAGACAAACACACAGACGGACGATCCAAACACCAGATGACCACGGCGGACCTTTCAGACCGGTGGCATAATTAAAGCCCCTCCCCCCCAAAAAAAAAATGCGCGCGTAAAAACTATTACGTGCGCACACACTAGCAAGAACGTGCATACATACCTGTTATTACGTTCGCACGTACTAGAAATATTTTTTTCATGTCACCTCAATGGCACCGTACAAAGCACACATATTGTTGAGCGCGCCATTGACGTAAAACATACTCTATCATTATCTATGAGTGTTGATGATGTTGTTTATCACATAAATGATATTGATTAGAGTCTATATAAAACTTTTTTTTATCTCATTGACATAGAATTTCTACTACGTGTCACAAATAAGTTCATGTGTATAACGACCATGTGGATACGATCGTACATCAACGTGAACTATATTCCACCCAGTCTGACGACAATACTTGTCTTTTATGATATAACTGATGTTTGTTTGTTTGTTTGTTTGTTTATTGTTGTTTAACGTCCCACTCAAGAATATTTCACTCATATGGAGAAGTCACCAAATGCCGTTGAAGGGCTTCAAATTTTGGCCTATGCTCGGCACTTACGGCCATTGAGCAGTGAGGGTTCTTTAACGTGCCGACACCTACTGTGACACGGGACCACGTTTTTTTACTGTCTCATCCGACAGACGGGAAACCAACCTACCGCCGGCTGGACTCGAACTCACGACCTCACGATCAAGAGTCGAGCGCGCTACAGATTGAGCCAGGCATAAAATAACTGATGCAATCCTGAATGATTACAGAAGCGAGATAACTCGTGTTGTACGAGAGAGAGAGAGAGAGAGAGAGAGAGAGAGAGAGAGAGAGAGAGAGAGAGAGAGAGAGAGAGAGAGAGAGAGAGAGAGAGAGAGAGAGAGAGAGAGAGAGAGAGAGATGCTTTTAATTTCCCCAAAGTTACTATATCAAGTTTTTGCTAAATTTATGGATACATATAGGGCATACGAAATAAAATCGTCGGCGTATTTACATTTATCACGAAATTGGCGTTTTACAATTTCAGTTTTCATATGTAATCACAGATGTTTTACATACTAGTATATGACGATGTGGATATGTAATCACAGACGTATTGCATTTTAATGGATGTACACGTGTTATTATCAATTAAGAGATTTAACATTCTTACAGACGTAGACATATTATCATAGAAGATTACATATTTCACAGATGTAGACATATTATCATAGGCGTATTACATATTTCACGGATGTAGACATGTTATAATAGACTTAATACATATTTCACGGATGTAAACATTATCAAAGACGGATGTAGACATATATTATCATAGGCGATTACATATATAATTACCGGAAGTATACAATTGATACAATCATACATGTATCAGAAGTAAGAAAAACTTGAAACATGTGTGACGGAATCTGCATACAGTATTGGATGCACTGGACGGTAATCGCCTTCATAGACGCTCAGCAATTATCACTAAGAAAATTGCCGGACTGGACTTAGAAATTGTTACTGTCAACGAAGTTCGGTCTTCATACCACGAATTACTTACAGAACAAGGTTCTGACTACACACGGAAGAGATAAAAGACAAATCTTGTATGTCTGGTCTTGCTTTCATGATCAGTGCCTTGATCGCCAGCAGATTATACGGTTTGCCAGTCGGTCACTGAGATTATCTAATTTTGTCTCCTACTACCAATCTAAGAAAACGAATCAACAACAACATCAACTTCCACCGTCCTACAATTCAGGCTGACGCTGGAGTAAAAACAACTTTAAATCGCGATCTGAACAATGCTCCTTCACGTGACAAAGTTCAGATAAGTAAAAACTTTACTACATGTACAAGGTTTGGACAAATCTTTGAAGAGGAGATTTAGATAAACATGGTTTAGGCAACTGCAATGACAAAAAGACACTTATTATTGGAGTTTTGCTCCGAGTATGAGGTGACCACTAGTTACACCTTGTTCCAGCAGAAAGACCGATTCACGGAAACCTGGAGACATCCCCGATCCAAGTATTTGGACCTTTAAGATTACATCTTCTTTACTTGATAGCGTGACTAGAAGTAGAGGATATATGTACCATACCAGGATGATGTAATATGACGAGTTTTGAACCAAAAATGGCCAAACACTTCCAAAAACTAGGGTAATTAAAACAAGAAACGTCATAGGATCAACTTAAGATTCGAAAACCATTAATGGATTTCCAGACCAAGCCGGGTGAGGGACAAGGTAGCGAAAGAAACTCAGACGCTGAGCCCGAACTCATGTAAACACAGATGAAGACATTCCACTGTCTTTCGGATGAGACAGTAAAAACCAAGGTTCCGTGTCAAATTAGGTGTCGGCACGTTAACGAACCTTATGTCCCGACCATACGCCAAACTTTGAAGCCCTTCACTGGTATTTGGTGACGTCTCCATATGAGTGAAAGATTCTTGAGTTAACATAAAAAAACAAACAAACATGAAGACATTCCTTCAAGAAACAACAGCATCATTTGTAGACTTCCCAATCAAGAAACACCAGAACTGTATTGACGAATCAAAATGTTGAAATTCTGGAGTTTATACTGGAATAGAAATGTTCCTCACGTAAACATTCCCTTGCAAAACATAACACGGAGGCCTGAAGATCACAATGAAAACATTGAAATCAATGCGAATAAAGATGCAAAAAGACACAGCGTTACTCTGTCATGAGTGATAACAGCGTTACTCTGTCATGAGTGATATGCATTTCTTCTTCCTAATAGGTACTGAATACCGTGTCGCGAAGACTAAACGACAGCTATCAAAGACTATACCAAGTAAAGTAACCTTGGATTGATGTCATCACAGCGGAAGTGTATTGGAAATATACCAATATGGCGGAGATCCTTTATTTATTTTTACAAGTTTTTTTGCAGAAAGGGACAAATCCAAAGAAACTTGGAGATCCCGACAAAATCCTCGTACGACTGCTGCTCAAAGAACCGATACCCACCTTTACTTAGTAAAGCACACACGTAAGCTACTGCAATGTTCAGTCTTACAAGGGCAACAAATATATAGTCTATGTGCTAAGACAGATACAACAGAGGCGCAGAGAACAACATATCGGAATGCGTGCAGCATTCATGGACCTAGCCGACTTGATGACCTTCGATAGCATTGTTGTTCCCTTGAACATTCCTATACATCTGGCGCTGCGACCAAACCTCCTAAACATCTGTTGTATGTCAGCTGGGTCAGGTCAAGTATACCGCTCGCTCTCTCTCTCTCTCTCTCTCTCTCTCTCTCTCTCTCTCTCTCTCTCTCTCTCTCTCTCTCTCTCTCTCTCTCTCTCTCTCTCTCTCTCTCTCTCTCTCTCTCCCTGATACAGCTTCCATGTCAATATCATCTACTGTAATTCCATGTCAATATCATCTACTGTAAATGACCCATAAAAATGACGTCAAGCTATACCACTGAGTAATACAGTTGTATCATCTGTTTTCTTTCTTTTTTCAAGAATCTCCGCTATGGCCTGATATGACTATGATTTTATGTAGATTTCATTGTTTCTAAGGGCCGAGGTAGACGAATTTTAAAATAGGTTGATAAAACTTCGGGGCATCTAACATGACTGGATCTGTAACTTGAATCATGTTACGATTTATAAACGACAGCGATTAATGTGTATTACACTTTATATGGGGTAGATATTTAAAGTCAATTTGACATATTAAACGAAGTATCTGTGTAATATAAAAAGAACCATGTAGAATCAACACCTGAATGTCGCCGGTATAGTATTCTCAAGAAGAAAATTCTTGACTCGTGTACGGTGCAAGAGTTCTGAGGCAATATTCACTGAAAGGGGCATTCGTTTTGTGTTAGTGTTTTTAGTGGGATTTTTTCTTCCGTTTATTTTCCTTCAATGTTTTACTACTAAAATTTATAACAAAAAGAGATATGCACAGACATAAAAATTCTTCAATTCCTATATACATGTATTTTGTGAAAATTGCTTGAGAAAAACAGGTTTGGCAGTTTTTCAATTTTAAAATTGTTTTATATGATGTACATGTAGTTTTTATTAACTTAAGATTCAAATTACAAAAAATCTTGATAAACTTTATCAACCGAGTAAACATTTATCGAGTACAAATCAACGGGCCCATAATTCAATTATACGATGCATTAAAGCTCTCCATTTTCAATGCGAATAAATGATTAATTATATTTACCTGTGCTTCAAATTAGGATATTTTACATAATGCAAACGCATAACTGAAATCGACAATTAAAGTATTCAACAAACGTGACGATATTGGCTCTCCCATTGTCAACATTCCATCTTTAAATAGTAATATCAATTGAGTAGCTTCATATGGTGTTTTGTTGTCTCCCAAAGGATAACATATGCCAGATATTGCTCAACATATGACCATTTCATATACAGAGGTAGACTACTTCGTGATAAGTTGTTGTCACAAGGTTATGAAGAGATGGCTTTAACCCTTTTACCCCAAATTATCTTTGTGAGATGCTCTTTTCTGTTGTTTAATACCAATCTATTATGGCCTGTAGGGTTGAAAGGGTTAAAGATAATGTTCTTGTTTGCCATTTTACTGTATTTTTATCTTAACTGTTGATTTATTTGCTTGAAAATGGTTGTGGCATCATCTAAACTAATTAAGACCAGGGGCGATAACCCTAGTTATGATTTAGATTTTACTGCGGGTTGTGACCAGGGGCGATGATGCATGTTTAAATCTTGATTTGTCTGCAGGATTTTGTTGACCACGGGCGATAAATCACGACAGGTTAGACCGGTCGGTCGACAGGGGGGTGTTTACAACAACACGTTGCATGGTTTTCCGGAGATCCGTGTTAGTCCGTTATCAACTTTGATACTATGTCGTGCCATGGTCAGTTGTTCTTATTGTTAATACTTTGATATCCGCGGTTTTTATTTCTTTTATTTGTTCAACTTCTGTTAACTGGGCCACTACACAATAATTGCGACAGTAATGGATAACTTGACCATCTGGACATGTAATCATTCAAATAAACTAAAGATATAATAATTATTTACAACCTCACCATTACCGATTAAGTATTTTTAGGGCGCCTGACCCGAACTGGAATTCGTATGTAAATATACGAAACATGGTTTTCAATTTGTCCAAATAGGGATATTCTCGAGAAACGGAAGAATCTATTGATATAATTTGGTCAGTATAATTTTAGAATAAAATATTATTATAAAATATCTATTTTAGTAAAAGATTAACAGTTCAAAGTGTTTTAATATTTAAAAAACCAAGATAGAAAATTCAGACAATAAAATGCTTATTTTGTATGGCCTTAAAATTGTCGTGTTTACCCCTCGACGATTTAATGTATAAAGGATCAATTTTCACTCATTCGAGGTATTTGAATAGCAATTATGAATTTGAAAATAGACACCAAACCAACTGTGTGATTTATGCTTGTATTTGATTTCGATAATCTCTTTACCTGCATTACATAATATTCCTTTAACATTGATTGCAAAAAAAAGAAAAGAAAAAGAAAAGAAAATAATAAAAAATATGCGTCGAACAGGTGCGCGCCAACCGTGTCGCAGTTCATGAGAAGTTGTTTTACATGAAAAGACGTCTTTGATGGTATACATGGAAACCAATTTTCAATGAAAAACAATTTACTGTTATATACCAATAGTTACCATACGTATAATGACGCACGTGCCATGTAAGCAAGTTAAGTACTCGCATCAGAAGCTTTTATCAACCAATGAAAAACGTGGATACAGGTGGATATATAGATTTATGTATCTTAAATTCGCGACACTTGCCTGATTAATGGTGTCCAAAGCTAAGGCAAATACCTCGATATCGATCTGTTAGCGTTATCATGATTTTTTGTGTAAAACTATTACGTGCTAGCAGGCAATGATAAACATTTATATAAGCAGAGTATAAATCGTATAACGGGGACAGGGATTAAAGCGTCAGTTTATATGCATATGTTCCGTGTGTGAATGTATCTTTAAATCAGTATTTTATTCTGTAACGGATTCAGCATACCGGAAAATATACGAAAATTATTTTTTATGCTTGTGAACAAAACCTCTGTTAACTTATTGACAGAATTTACTAGGGGTGAAATAATTTCGTTGAATATATTCTTAGGCATTGACAATAATCCCGACTTAAACAGCGATTCTATAAGCAATAGGTATTTAAACCTAAAGCATATATCGACTAACAACCATATATGTTTGATTATTAAGCATATTTTGGAATTTGAAACACATTGGAGCAAAACGCCGACATTACTGTGATGGAACAGATGGTATTTGGAAACTATACTAGATATGTGTCGAATGTATGCTGCGATCAAGATGATATGTGGACTCGGTGATTAATAAAACACCAAGTAAATATGACGGATATGCTAAATAGAGATTAATCTCAAACAAAAACATTTCCACATGTTTAAATGTCGTTTCCCACTGGGACAACAAAAAGAACTGTTCATATTTATTTTATTATGTGTCAAGCATTCAACACTTCTTACGTGAATTTTCATTTAGATTTATGGAGGACATATCATATTCTTTGCTATGTAAGTTAAGTTGTTCATAAGGTTTGGCGAGTGGAGTGGATACGATATGTCTTCACCCATGAGACAAATGCATCGTCGACGACTACCTCCACTTCCGGGCTTAGTCAAAGGGCGACAGGACAAAGCTTCAAAAATTACCACGCCCCCTTTGAATCCCGTCATGTCAGGCAGCAACAATATGATGGTAACAGGTAAGCCATATACTCCCTCTCCCCTCTATCCATGTCTGTCTGATTCTCCGTTATCTATCTATCTATCTATCTATCTATCTACCTATCTATCTATCTATCTATCTATCTATCTATCTATCTATCTATCTATCTATCTGTCTGTCTGTCTGTCTGTCTGTCCGTCCGTCCACCCGTCCGTCCGTCTGTCTGTCTGTATGTATGTGGGTTACCTCTGCCTATTGCTCTTATAAGAAACTACCGATAGAGTGGTTATTGACATCAATCTTATAGTCTAGATACCGAACAGTCCATGTACAATGTTAATTTATCTCTCCTCCTCTTCTTTCATTATTGTCCGTATTGAATAGTATGTAGTAACTCCGAGGTTCAAAGATACTTTCATCTTTCAATTTACATTGACGCAAAGGACTTGAAATTGTGTTTGAACATGATCACAGATAAAATTCCTTTGTAGCCTTTGGGCAATAATAACGTTGCCGTGGAAACAAAGAGTCAGTGCTTTTCTTGTTTTTGTTGAAAAAATAATAAAAGGTAGCATATGTCATTTCTGCTATGACTATAAACACACTATGACAGAAAATTTGAGATACCATTTTACTTAATTTTAAAGTTCATGTTTGTTGTTTGTTGTTTATTTTGGACAACACATAGAATCAAATGTTTCTAAATAATATAATATGTTTCTGTAAAATTGAATAAAATTTTTACATTGCTATAAAGTATGAATGGCCTACAAGTAATTTCAATTATTTTAGATTTTCTAGAAAGAATTACACTTGTCAGTCGTTGAAGGTCGTTGAGAAATATAATTTATACATTAATCCATAGTTGTAGAATAATTGAACTGAGTTTAAATGTTCAAAAGTTCAGATAGCAAATGATAAAACAAACATCTAATCTGATTTAAAAGCTAAGCCTTGGTTTTTAATTCATAGTTTACATACTGCACACAATGCAAGGTGTAAAACACCAAATTAAACAATATATAGTGACGGAAACACTGACAAAGTGTGGGATATTGTTACAGAATATAACGAAATGAATGACGTAAACTGAAGTCGACTGAAACAAGATGGAAATGATCAATTACATGTAGATGTCAGTAATTATGAGATAAAGTGCACTCTTACGACATTTTAATACACACACACACACACACACACACACACATATATAATATTATAAATATTATAAACATAATACCAAAGTTATGTATATATATATATATATATATATATATATATATATATATATATATATATATATATATATATATAAAACCCTGTTACAGTGTTACAATTCCGCTTTATTTAAAGTAATTATGATTCCCTGTCAAAAGTTCTTTATTTCTATATTTCTATTATAACGGGATTATTTTGAAAACCCTGTTTATTTGAAAGAAAATTAATTGCCCTTGGATTTCAATTTATCCGGGTTCGACCGTGTGTGTGTGTGTGTGTGTGTGTGTGTGTGTGTGTGTGTGTGTGTGTGTGTGTGTGTGTGTGTGTGTGTGTGTGTGTGTGTGTGTGTGTGTGTGTGTGTGTGTGTGTGTGTGTGTGTGTGTGTGTGTGTGCTATAATCATTGTTGCACTTCATTACTGCTTCATTGGATTTGATGCATTCGTTGAAATACGTTTTTCTTTAATTTGAAATGATATCCATCCTTGTGCTGTATAATTGCTATGCTTTAATTATTGCAATACTATATTTGTTTGATTTCCTTAATTGCAACAGTGGATTTAATACTGAGAGAAGCATAACAAATCCAGATGTAAAACATTTATTTGAACACTATTGATTCTATTGTTAATGCGTGTTGACGAGAATGTTACATATTCGTCAGAAATGAAACGTAATTGCCAAAGATATTAATTACACATATGTAAGAGATATCACGATGTCCTTAGAAATATTTTAACATTATTGAAATGTTGTAATATTGTTGAATATGTTACAAATGAAATGTTGTTGGAGACGTCATATAATGCTTAGATGAAAAAAATATTAATGGGAATGTTACATAGTTTTTAAGATGTAGCTATTTTGCTAGAGACATTCTATAGTTTTCGTTTTTAAAATGTGGAAATTGTTCTAGAGACGCTTAATAGTTTTTGAGATGTAACAATTTGTCAATAGATGTTATATAGTTATTTTCTTCGATATAACTATGTTGCTAGAGAGGTTTCTTTGATGTTATAGATGTTAACAACGTTATTAGAGATACTTTTAGAGGTGTTACGTAGTTTTTGAGATGTTACACTCTCGTTCGAGATATTGCAATATATGATGTAACCAGAGATGTTACATTGTTGTTAGAGATGATATACTTATTCTAGAGATGTTTTATAGCAATATTGTTAGAGACGTTTGATAATTTTGTTTACTGTGGAAATATTGCTGGAGACGTCTCTATTATATTAGAGATATAACAATGTTGTTAGAGAGATGTTACATAGCTATTGAGATATTACACTGCTGTTCCAGATATTGCATTATATGATGTAACCAGAGATGTTACGATACAGCATGATTCGGCACGATGTTGTTAGAGATGTTACGATAAATCCCCAAAAGTTATATCATCAGAAATTTTAAAACATTGCTTATAAGTGTTATGATGTTGTTGGAGCACTGTAATAGTGAAATTCATATAATCTGGCGGGATGAATTCTTGTGAACCCTTTCTCGACCTGGATGGGTTTAAATCTTAGGTAATAAGGTATAAAATATAAACATAATACAAAAGTTATAATGCTCAAGACGATCGTTTCTGTCAATTACACTTCATCAGTTAAGTACACTGTCAAGAGTTATTGTTCACACTTGTCACCATACATACGAGTATCCAGTAAGGGATAAAACGTTTTTCCTGTTAAGCCTGTTATAACTGAAAAGTGAGTAGAATCAACCGTTTGATAATCAAAAGTTACTCCGCTCCGCCAAATTATGTGAATCCGACAATAGAACGCTGTCGGTGATGCTACAGTCTATGTCCTTATCCCGTGTCGGTACTCACGACATAATCAAAATCCAGTGCTCGTTGTTTACCAGCGACTTTGATTTCAAGGAAATATATTATAGAAATTGAATTGCATTCTATTGGGAAATAGAGTAAATACCTGATTGCAATCATGATAGCAGTTATTTAAAACGCCAGACACTAAAATGATTAATCTCAAATTGGATATCTAATATTGTTCCGGCCGGGACAAAAAGATGTACATCGAAAGTCAATATCATTAAGGATTTAACATTCGATACCATACTTCAAAGCCGATATACACTTGCCACCATAGTAATAATCGAATGTATTCACTTCCATATTATTGTTTTGAAACACTTAAAGTATTAACGGTTTTTGCATTATTAGGATCACAGGTGTAGAATTCGATGGATGGTCGAAATATACAGATACACATAAATACGACTAATAGATTCAAACACATTTTGTTCTAACTAGAAATTACAAAGTCAATATTTGCAATAGGTTTCACAACTAGGTCGCTTAATGGCTAATACATCACGATCTTAATCTCATTTCTGATATGGTGAAGGCAATCCTGGGGAAACTTTGGGTTCACTAAGTTAGAATGAAAATATTTTGGATGTATGCATAGTTCACACATTTTTAAAAGATTTGAGCAGAAAAGTTTTTTCAATTAAGGTTTCTAACTCTAACGTATTATTTACCTAAAATATTTGGGTAATAAGCACTTTTCAATAGCGACAAAGTCAATGATAAGAATTTTTCAGTTCCCCATACAATAAACATTTGTGTTTTTATTTTACTTCAATACACGGGGGGGGGGGGGGGGGGGGGGGGGGGGGGGGGGGGGGGGGGGGGGGGGGGGGGGGGGGGGGGGGGGGTAGCTAAAAAGTCATCACTTTAACATTGGTATACCTTTTGTCAACATTGACAATCAATCATTGCTAAGTATATCTCAACAGATATACGTATCATACGTCATAGTCGAGTCTAAAGCAGTTAGCTTTCGCTGATCATGTGAGAACGTTTACCTCTAATCTCTCTCTCTCTCTCTCTCTCTCTCTCTCTCTCTCTCTCTCTCTCTCTCTCTCTCTCTCTCTCTCTCTCTCTCTCTCTCTCTCTCCGTTTAAACGGACGTCATCGTACAACTGCAAACACGGTGGACTGTAGTGTAAATAACGTTAAAACAAAATGAACTTCCCCTAAAATCAGCAACTTCGATTCTTAAAATATAAATCATTCAGTGTTCAACGTATGTGGAATTTCATTTACTGTCGTTGTAGGTTTCACTCCATGTGGAATTTCATTTACTGTCGTTGTAAGTTTCACTCCATGTGCATTACTAAATACCGTAGTTTAAACAATTAAAACAAAGCAGGTTGTCATTGTTTAACAGAAAAAATGGTGTAATATGGTGTAAAAAACAATAAAAAACCCGATCATAACCCTCAAAATCAGCCATTTCTTATACGTTGTTTCACTAATGTTAAACATACCATGTGTAATTTTATTCATGTTCAAAATGAGTATCGGGTTACATATCCACCTGATATTACTTTTGATATCACCCTCACCGATGACGTCACTTTTAGCAGACGAGAGATGTAAACATAAATGATGGACAGGTTTGCTTTGAGCAGCGAAGAAATAACTAAGGTTAGAACGGAGCTGCATTCAAAAAATACTTTAAGAAGCAACAAAAAGGCAGACCTTCGGTGGGATAAATTCTTTATATAGTGTTTTATAGGGGTGGTACGGAAATATATTGGGTCCATGAAAAAAGTTATATTGGACTCGGCTTCGGCTCGCCCAATATAACTTTTTCATGGACCCAATATATTTCCGTATCACCCCTATAAACACCATATAACTAATAATACCTATCGTTTAACTAATTTGATTTGAATGATGTTTTATGTCACCCTCAAACAATTTGTCAGTTATATAGTGGCGGTCATTTGTTTGGAGGGTAGAAACCGATTAAAATGAAAGAGACGGCCTTCCGAAAGTAAACTGTCAAACTTTCCCGCAATACCAACTTAATTTCTAGCGGGGTATCGATGCTTTGCTGGCCGGAAGTCAGAGAGACTTCATGGTTCGAAGTGCGACTCTCTTACCACTCGTCGGTATTTTCTGTTGTTTATGCTTAATGTCCCGTCAGTCTTTGGTGTAAATCACTTTGACCAGTGGCAAACATCGATATCAAAGTGAAATGTATTTTGTAATCAAAATATTGACGTAGTGTTTTATTCTGCATTGACTACAATTTGATTTTATTCATCCGTGATATGGTGTTAAGTTTAAATCTTAACGACAACAAAATTTACAGTGTTACTTTTTGTCAAATGTTTCAATTCCATACATTAGTATTAATGCAGAGTCAGCTGTGACGGATATTGACATCGAAACTAACACAGTGACAATAAAGTGAAATATCTATATCATGACACATTTCAGTACTTCAAATTTATCTTGAACTGATAACTTCAGGCGACATGACCCGGTTTGTATTATACCCAGTGATGATTTTGATAATACGTTGCTAATTGATCAATCTGTCTACAGGTTGCATACCAGTATTAAAATATACTTTATCTTCTTACGTTACATTCTCACCTCATGTCAGGATTATATTTCATAAATGAACTTCTCATATCTAATACTTACAAATCGTATAGTGTTGTCATTACAGTACTTAAAACTATAGTATCAGATTCCCACTTTTTGATTTACCAGGAATTTTACCAAAACGTGGGAACATGATAATTAATTATTATGTTCCCACTTTTTGGTAAAACCCGTGGTAAATCAAAAAGTGGGAACATGATAGTTGTACTTAAAACATACATGTATACCCATTCAAAATTGCAGCTGACTTTGTTTACATCAAATTCACACAGTGCTTTGTAGTCTTGTCTATGTATGAAAAAATTATACCCCTCCTGTTTGCTGAATTTTAAAATATAAAAAAATCCCTATACAAGATCAGATCTAGAACTACATACCCAGATTTACGCCTAAAATGGTTACTTACATTCTAAAAAAGAAACATCGGGAATTATTTCTGTGCCACCATCATGAACCTGTAATTACTGTAGTGTAACCATGTACCTTCCAACCGTCTTCAATTGTATCATTTGCAAGAACACTTAGTCAAAATAACAATTGCACTGACATTTTTCTAGGTTCATATTTAATTGATGCCTCTTAATTATTTTACACTTAACCTTCTACAAATTGCAAAAAATATCTGTTTTATGAATAGGAAACCAGTCATTTCGATAACAAAAGCTACAGTGACCACTGATCAGGGGTGTCACAAGGTCAAAAATACCCGTCAAAATGACGAAATGGGTTGATAATAATAGAATCTTTCAAGAATATGTGGAGTTGATAAGGAAATCACCACCCGAGTGGTAAGAATATGGTTGTTCAATCCGAGATTGTACCAAGAAATGAGGGTTGAGATATTTCTTTCTACTCAACACAACCATGTTTGATTATTTTTCTCCCATTCTTTAAATACATGTTTATGCACGTAAATAAATCTGACGCAACATTAAATGTACTGCATTATCATCACATTGAAGGCCTAAGTTCTAAAATTATATCATGACGTTATAGTCATAGCGCGTGCAGGGTGTGGACAGAGAAATTATTTCTGGGTATATCGGTATATCCGTCTGTCCAAGGTAGGAGAATGAATTATTCTTTGGTTATTTATGACGTATTTGGATAGCGTCATGTTGTTTAAACGACGATGCTTAGTGTCTGACATAAGTCTGTCCACATCCTTTTTGACTTCATTTGATTGTGATGTCATAATCACACATTGTGACGTCATAATGGAAAAATCTGGTAATAGGTGGCGTGTCGGGCATTTGGTGATAGGTCATTTGCCCTATCGCCCGGTGTCTGACACACTGTCAATGTGCTTTTTTGACGTCATTCGATTTTGACATCATAATCACACAAGAGTTTGACGGACCATTTATTTGTGACGTTATAATGGAAAAGTTTGCCAAAAGGTGCCGTGTCGGGTATTTGGCGATAGGTCAATTCCTGCCTATGCAATAGTTCGGCAATTTGCCTTCATCTCAAAGAGAAATAGTTTGTGCATTTCGCTTTGTACATTTTTAACCAATATAAATTCTGTAAAAAGCAATAAAGAGCGGATCGATACTAGATACACTCCGATCTTTTTCACCCCAGAAAAGAATTTCGCTGAGTTGTCACGTTTATCATAAAGATAGGATATACCTGAAATTTTGAAATGAGTACATTAACCAGGGTACGATATTCTTATTGTGATAATTTATTATTTTTTTAAAATCCTTATTCAAAATAAAGCCGAAACAGTCATCCGTCAAAATACTTGTAAATACCCAAATCTTATCCTCTGAATCATAACTTTAAAGAATTCTAATTTGTGCTTCACCTTGCTCGGGTTATTTACCGACGTGTGAAAACAGTTCATAATATCTATTTAGATATGGCAAATGCTGTATATGATTCAATAAAAACAAATTTTTCAACATTTTGAGCATCTACAGTTAAATGTATTGAAATAATTTATATAAAACTTTATTTGTAATCTATTTTTATATTTATGTGGGTAACGTAACGTAGAAAATCCATGCATCAGTCTGTTTAATATATTTTCAAAGTCATTCAACTATAATGTAATGCTCTGGTGTGAATTGAAAACACAGTTCGAATTTTCAAGACCTGGATTCGAAATCACCAAATTTACATTTTGTATTATTTTGACTATACAAGTATAGTTGTTTTTGTTTTAAGGTTTTGGATTCGACTGATGAGTTCACATGCACTTTCCATGCACATAAAACATTGGACAAAATTAATGATTTTATCAGTAAAAATAAAAAAATGCCATAAGTATGGTATTAATAATATTTGTTTTTACTCAAAATGACTTTTTTGTATTTTTGAAGTTTTTTTCAAGTGAGTAATATTTTCACCATTATATTCAACTGTATGTCATGACTTAAAAAACAATGTTCGATTGCAACATAAATTCTGTCTATTTTAATCTTCAGATATTACATAGTTAGTTGTGCTGGAGTATTGGGAACTTCTTCAAAATTTAGAGTATTTTTTATTTTCTATTTTAAACTTATCATTTGAGTATTGAATTAGTTATTTTCATACCTATATTTGACTTAAAATGGTCTTTTTATTGTTTGATTTGAGAACTATTGTTTTGAAATTTCTGTACAAAATTGTCATTTCTATTAAATCTTGCATTATTATTGTTAGCAAAACTTTTATTCTTTAGAGGAGATTTTATACTGCATAAAGTAATGTTGCCACATAGCATTTTTTAAAAACATTATTACAATAATCCCCTATGTTATAGGTATGACACATAAATCTCGATCCAATGAGCAAGATCTTGGTAACGTACGATCAGTTCAGAGTCAAACTAACTAGTACATAATGTGTTGTCACGACATGAAGACATGAGGAATCGGCATTTCACAACTTCTTCTATCGGTACAACTATTGTGTCTACAAATATGTATCACCGACCGAATTGTACATAATCATGTACATTGTAGTAGTTAAAAGTCTATGCTGGTTGTGACCATAGGTTATTCTTAGTCGGATTTTCCTGCGGGTGTGACCACTCGGTAATGGATGCTAACCTCACCCTTGACACCTCATATCCGTGTTTGTTTTACGTTTATCTTTTTTGTACATGATCCTATGAGTTACCTGACAGTAAATGTTTTGGCATATGTACTTCTTTTACGATATAGGAATTTTTGTTAAACAATATGGAATCCCCCTCACAAAATGTTAGATAGTGTTCCGAAGTACAGTCATATACAGTCAACACTGTCATCAATCTTAAACTAACTTAGACCCTTTCAACGAGCTTGACCTTTTCATCGAACTTGAGAGGTTTCCATGTAACATTTGAGACGGGTGTGGTATGCTAACAGTAGACGGTGGTCCCATCCTGCGTGGGATTCGAAATTGTTCTTCATGTTGAGACACTTTTTATATCAGTTTTAATGACCTTCGAGTTTCGATTATCCATTGGTACCTCTTAACTTTCAAAGCATACATTTTAGTTTGCTTGCTTGATTTATTGTTTTTTTCATATCTCGCCAGGAATTTTTCACATACATGTAAATGTCGAAAGCTTTTAAGTGAAGTGACATTCACTTTGGCATGTGCTAGTTTTATGCCAAACACTTGTTACAGCCACTACCTTGGTCTCACGTATGAACCGTACTGGGTTTCGTACCCGCGGGACCTCCTACTTGCAGTCGAACGCTCTGCCACCATATCACACCAAACAGTTTATATACTTGTGAAACATGTACATCTAAGGCATAGGCGTCGGAAGCAAATTGAAAGTGGGGGGGCTAAACCAACTTAAAACACACACACGCCAGAAGTGTGGGGGGCTAAACCAACTTAAAACACACACACGCCAGAAACGTCTTGGGGGCTAAGCCCCAATTTTCAACACCTATGCCTATCTTTGCAAAAAAGTGGGGGGGGGCTAAGCCCCCCCTAGCCCCCCGGCTCCGACGCCTATGTAAGGTATATATTCAGTCAAAAAAAATCTTGGTTCGGCAATATAGTACAAACTAACTAACTAACTAAAACTACTGTTTAGACGGACAATCTGCCATCAGTGCTTTAAATAATGTCTGTCTGATATATGTCAAACTATATGCACCAAGACACTACTCAGCAAATATATCTATAATCGGGTATTTAAACAAAAACATGACCGGGTATAACCTTCTGTAAACAAAATCTGCCGACAAACTACCATCTAATACATGCCTAATACTTACGACCGTGTCATATTAGAGTAACCACGGATAGCAGACGTCAATTACAGTCTATTGTGTAATTTTAACTCCTGCTTGGTGGATTAGATGTTGAGGATCGTATATTGACTTAATCATTTCATAGTTTGTGCTTCCTCTAAATCGCCAAATATCTAATATGGTTTATGCAATTCTTACTTTATAGATCGATAGATTGTGATTATTTAGTGTGGTAATTTTAATTTCACTGGAGTATCCGTGATTTACGCAAGTCCCCTAGCCGACCAGTTGTTATATTAATTACAAACTCTCACACTCAGAAAACGAATCCGATGACGCAGATTTTGTACTTAACGAGGAGTGTGTTATCCAAATATTAATTTCGTTTTTCTATTAATTTTTAGATTGATATGCAATAACAAATAATCTATATACATAGGCATAATAATTCGTACATTTTTATATATTTTGCTAAAATAAGGTCAGTTTCAATGTATATACAAATAGTAAACTTAAGGTCATATTAATCATTTGCAAACGAATTATTGGCAAACTCGATTTTTTAAACAATTTAAAAAATATATTAATGTTTTAAAGAATTTTGTTGCCTCTGGGTTATTTTTTTTGGGGGGGGGGTGGTAGTATTTTTGGTTTTTGGTTTTTTTTTATTTTGATTTTGCACATCAATCTAGGTAGTAAATTGTAATGATTTTAGGGGGAAAACACAGATAATGCCTTTTAACTCCCCCTCCAAGTCCATAGACATATGTGGTGCCGTATAATGTTTGATGACGTCAGTGAAATAGAGATATGACTTTCCGTACACTAGTCAGCTTTCATTAATATAAAACGCAAGCTGTTACATTTTGATTACGTATTATCCTATCAGATTTCAGTTATTACATATGTAATTCGCAGTATGTTAGTCTTCTAAATGTCAAATGTCAAACGCAATCTGTGTAAAATTTTCACGTCAAAAAAATGTCAGGTTGCAAAGTTTTAATTTATGTATAAACTTATGTACAGTAAATCTGGATTTTTAGCGGGGCTTTATTTTCGCGATAAACAATATCTTAATTTATTCGCGAGATGATATTTTCTACTTATATCTACTTATACTATACTTGATTACTAGATAATTTTAATTTCTCTTGCGATAGTACACGTAAATAAAATTCTCGCGAATAAACCCGGATTTACAGTATCTGTCTTTAGTAATTACTAGATAAATTGAATATCACTACAGTAATCATAAACAATATAAACATTATCAAAATAATACCAAAGATATACATTTGCCAAAGACAAAACCCAACAAAATAAATAGATAAATGAATAAATAAATAAATAAATAAATAAATAAAATAAATGAATAAATAAACGAACACAAATGTTCAAGACGATTTTTCTGTCAATAACACGTTATCAGTCGAGCTCAAATTTAAGATAAATGTAGAGATCTGAAATAGATAGTGATATCATAAAAGACATACAAGGCCGAGTAATAAACTTCCATATGTATTCCCAAATACGTGTAAGATTAATCTCTGTTAAAAGAAGGTTATCTAAACCTTTTAATGGGTTTAGAAAAATATTGTAAACATTTCTGATACAAAGTATTAATTTCCAGGATGTCCAGGATACATATACAAATCTTGTGAATGTTGAATAAACATGAACACTGGAAATCCAGAGAGGTGGGATCAGGTGCCAAGGAGAAGTAAATTTCCATTGTTTGACGTATGATCGTATGACCCGCAAAACAAATTTTCCACCCGTGCTTGTCTTAATTGGCTATTCAGTTTTTAAAAACAAAACAATTAAGTATTTTAATGATATATCAAAGGTATGGATATTTAAGATAAAATCAATGATAAATTTTCTGAAATTATGTGACAGAGAACATAAGATGTAAGCATCTAATTAAGGTTCTCAAAGTTTGTTGATGATATTCTTTTGTTTCACATTTCAAATTACCTTTTATTGTAAGATTTTTCTAAATCACCAGCAAAATCGGTTTAAATGTATGTATTTGTACAGGTATAAAAATATGATATTAGGATATCATAGTGTTCCTTGTAGCGTTCTCAAATGCCAATGATAAATGTAAAAATAACATATAAGCACAAAATCATGAAAATAGTAGCATGAAAAATAATGCCAAACTTTCTACATGACCCTTGTTATATGAATATGGTACCTATGTCTTCTAAATGATCTGTTAGGCTAGACTTGTTCACCAAACGATCATTTCATTCGTCGCCTCTTAACATTCACAGTGAAAAGTTGTTGTCCAACAGTTAGTATAATGAAGACTACATGTACCTGATTTTGCTGATTGAAATGTTGAGTTACTTGCTCTATATTCATTGTTGAACTATCTATACCACAGATGTTCCTTTCCCCTTTTGTCAAGACAATTGTGTGACCGGTCCACAGAGGGTGGTGCTAACTCCTCCATGTCACCTGATATCACCTCTGGATTTCTCAAAGAAATGTGTTTGTCCACTGGTTGTTTGTTGGTCAGTGCCTTTTCTTACAATAATGACATTATGGTATTTATGTTTTAATATCATCACTATGGTAACAGATGAATAGTATTGTTCGATGATAATGAAACAGCAGTATATGGTACATTAAGTGTCTGGCACTGATACCATAAATACATAAATATACACACATTTGAACGTAGTTAGCACATTTCCGTATTATTACTACGAGAAATTCAGGCATTAATATTGTGTAAGCAGAGCAACCAGAGTGAATAACTTTAATACATTAAAACAGATAAAAAGGGAGAATTTGGTTTATTGGGTTATAGTAGGAGCTAGGAGTAACACTTGTTTTTTTTTACTGTATTGGTGTCCTGGGATGTATAGATAATAGGTAAGAACGGCACTGTTTAAATTGTAAACAAATATTTCTTGATTGTATGTTACTGTCATCTCTTTTTGTCAATTAGATATCATAACACTCTATTGTCAACAGTGTGGTTACAAATATATCGGGACTAGTCGTGTATCTGTATCTAGTTCAAAAGGGATATCGTAACATTTTAACCTCGATGCAATACTATGGATAAATGAATTGGACATCATTTAACGAGCGGCTTGACTGTACAACTGAAAGCCACTAGTCCCTGTGTGTGTGTGTGTGTGTGTGTGTGTGTGTGTGTGTGTGTGTGTGTGTGTGTGTGTGTGTGTGTGTGTGTGTGTGTGTGTGTGTGTGTGTGTGTGTGTCCTCCTTGTTTATTTCCAATTGTGTTCATCCGCCTAACGGCTTATTTTTAAAAAATCACTATACTTAGAACCGGACAGAGGAATTGAATTGCACAAACTACATCCTTTTAATCTCCATCTACACACAGAGGGGAGGGGGATGGTTTTCCCGGAGGATACCTGAAATATATTAATATACACTAAGAACCTCGTTTACGTTTTAAGTATAAGAATATCTTCACTTTGAGATTCCTAATTTTGTGCCAACAAAGCTCTATCTATGACAAGTGATTGTACAGTAGATCTATATAATGCACAAGACTTTCGTGATTTTATTTTCTTTATTTCTCATCCATCAGTCTTACGTTCTGTCTAACTCTTCATGTGTATCCATTTTAGGAAAAAACTGTACGCGCCCAACTTGAGATGTCAGTAACATTTACACCCCATCCTTTACACAATACTGCTGTGTTACTATATATAGAACAGATTATGATAAGTCCACACAGTGTACGTGTTCGTCAACAGTTTCATTGCCTTTCCGAGCTGTTTAGAACGTATGTTCTATGAAGTTTGTATATTATATCTCAACGCTTTTAGATATACAGGTATAATGATGCACGCAACATTTAACATGTACGCGAGATTTGTTAAATAAAAATAAAACACTGTGTCGCACCTTTTTTCCAATTTATCTTCTTTTATACCACTTTCTACCTACACTACTGAAAGTTTATCAACCGTTTACACGTATAAACATGTTTGGCTGTGGTCTAACTGCTGCGGTTATCCAGGTAAAGACCCTTTATTGGTGTAATCCGCCGGGTGTTTCAGTTTTCATGAATATCTAGCTGTATCATTTCCATTTATTTAATAATATGAAAATCTCAACTATTAAAGTATAAATCCTCAGGATGTACATGATGCATATACAAATCTGGTGAATACAGACCTCTGAAAATCCAGAGATGGGATTAGGTGTCATGGAGGGGTAAGCATCTACTGTTGACCAGTCACACCCGCCTGAGACCTATGTCGAATTCATATGAAATATCTGAGAAACAAATCCCTGTCTCAATTGGTATAGATGGCTCCACATCCGCTATTGAACAGGTAACTCAACATTTCATTTGATGAAAAAGAGTAATCGAAAACACGGATGTAAAAAATCTCAGACACCAAAGTAAAAATCTTAATACCTACCGTACAATTTAAGGAATTTGACATGCAATTTTTAAGAAACTGACTGAGGTATTTACTAAGTTACATGAAAGCAATACATGAACTTGAACTATTCTTCAAAATCATCTAAAGTATTTATCTAAGATTGCACTTTTTGTAATATCATATATATATATATATTCTTGACAGAAATATAAAGTGACCACTGAGTCCACAAAAGTTTGTTACCCTTTCTGGCACTAGTTTTCCTAGGACTGTCTCCACTTTTGATATACAATGTATATAAAAATCACAATATACAAATCACGTAACTCTAAAAATCAGGAGGCGGGGTCAGGTGCCATGGATGAGTAAGCATATAGCAAGTATATTTCCAAATTCTCGAAAGTATCATTATTTTATTACAATATTAAGGGATAAGGTTTTATTTGAAAAAAAAACAACCTCAAATGTTCGGGGAATATATAGAGTAATGATTTATTATAAAATTAAACACAGAAGTCTTACTGGCAGACAAATATCTTCATTTCATTTGCATAAAAAAAAATATCTCTTTGAGCTGTGTTCTGTTGTTGTCCCTTTTTGAGACGCACCGCGTAAAAAGAAGTAAATCGTCTGATATGCTTCGTAAGATCCATCTGTATACTATATAAAGCCCAAGCTGTATGTTGGATTAAGTTATTAAATTATTTTTCGTTCTTAACATTGTGTCAATGTAGCAGTCAAAATTTGTGGCACTTCACTTAAAGCTGGTGATATCTCCATATGACTGGCGGAGTGTAAAAAAACTATCACTCATAACAAATGTTGATGGAGCTACATTGAACTCATCGAGAGATAACAAAAATATATACATATTTGATCAGTTTACACGCAAATAAGATTTTACTACCCTACTCCCTGGCACGCAATGGAAGTGACCTTTTAACTTTGTATGTTGATTTGTCTTGGGAGGATACGTCATATGTTTACTTTATAAAGTTTGATTGTTGTTCTTTCCATTATAGCTACATTTAAATGTTAACGCACTAGTCAATAAATCAAATGTATCCTACCGTTCGATTTTCATTAGCACTACTGCAAAATATTAAAGTGATGAAAATGACAACAATAATATCTAGTTTGAAAGAGAAATCACAGACGCCCAAGGATATCTTTTAAATTCTATCTTATTAAGTATTTCTGCATTAAACTAAGAGTTTAATATGCAAATATGAATTGATAAATCTAAACTACTGTTTATGCGTTGCTAGGGAAAACCTCCTTAACTCAATATCTGTTGGATGTTTGTATACGCAAGACCCCAGGCTTTTATCGATGGAATGACTGTTGAGTGGTGTCCGTTTGCACAAGGCACATAGAATATATGTATAAATATGTACGTAGAGTGTTTATATAATGTATACTGAACAATGACGACAAAAAGGGAACATGGTTTCAAAGATTTATAATCACATTAGTAGAATCGAGAACAATCTTCTTTCAAAATCGATTTTAGTTGTTAATGTTTGTTATGCAATATTCTCTCTCTCTCTCTCTCTCTCTCTCTCTCTCTCTCTCTCTCTCTCTCTCTCCACACACGTACAATTATACATACATACATATATATATTATATATATATATATATATATATATATATATATATATATATATATATATATATATATATATATATATATATACATATTTTTTTTTTTTTATCTGACACATTTCGTCGTAACAGTTACCGAATCTTTATGGAACTTTATAGGGTACAATGGACTAATGCAGGTTAGACTTCTGCTCCACTGCTTTGGGAGACTTCCTGTAATACCCTATTATAAATAGACCTTCTTTACGATCATGTTCATCTCATTAAGGGATCTATGTTTAAATTACTTCAGTTGCTATGAGTTACAAAAAAACAAAAGAAGCACAATTAGCCAACTATCTCATCTATGAAATGGAATTAACACTTTCAACGCTACATACCACAATGGACCAATCTAAACAATAGAAAAGAGCATACTATCTAGAAACTTGGGGTTGAAAGATTTAAAATCTGCAATACGAGGGGTTTCTAATGTTTTTCTTTACTTTCTGTCTTCACCTCCAACATTCACTTTTCATTTGAATTTGACTGTGGACTCGTTGTGAGTGTGACTGGTCCATATTGTGTGCTTACTCCTCCATGGCACCTGATATCATCTCTGGATTTTCAGAGGTTCGTGGTTTTTTCAACATCCTGAAGATTAATACTTTGTTATCTGTGATTTTTTTCTGTTCACTCTCTATAACATTTAAATATATTAAGGTAAATATTGCATGAATATAGAAATACTTTAAAAATAATAATATGTAATAATATATATATATATATATATATATATATATATATATATATATATATATATATATATATATATATATATATAAAATCTTAGATACCAAAGATACCAATATTTATTGTATGTATGTATTTATTAGAATTGTGTTAAATTATATGCTGAGAGATCAGAGGGCTAAAAGGCCAATAACTTTCATGAACCATAATAAAGGTATCTAAAAATGAAAATGAAATAAAAATTTTGAGAAAAAGTAAACAAACAAATTTAAACAAAACATAGAGAAAAAGACAATACTTGAGCATTAATCAGTACAGTTATATTGATTACAGTTATAAAACGAATACGAAAAGGAAAATGCGATTATATGATTACCGGTAATTGAATACTACTGCACGCTATAGCCTATGTTAACTCTTAAACCAGAATCGATATACATGTAATTGACGACATGTATCAACAATGTTGTTATTGGAATCAACGTCAAAAATGCAATCAATTTCTTGATAATCTATCGCAGTTGTAACATAGATACAGCGTGTATCTAATCAAAAGTAACATCATACGTCTATCAACGGCAACTGCAAAGATCAGTCATGACTTATTTGCACCTTGTGTGATTTATTTAAACTTGATATTATCACGTACTCGAAACAGTGTTTAAACACATTCTTCGAAATGGATTAGATTTAGCTGTCTGTGTTACTTAATTCTTTATTATTTGTTATTTTGAGGTTTTATTTTTTTTATTCACTTTGAATTAACTTTATACAGAATGTCATCTGTTACGTAAATGTTTTGATTAATTTTTGATCTGTCGATAATTGTCTGATTTAAATGGCGGTGATTACAGAAAATTGCTTACCTAAAGCTGTCATCGTAACTTTTAAACAAGTTTTAAGGTCGAAAAAAAATTATAATGCTTTTGAAACACTCCGAATTATTATTCCATAGGCAGACATTTTTGTTTAATGTTATCGATAGAAATTGGCTCGCAGAAAAGTGACCAAATATGGCTACTAATGGAAGTAAAACAAAAACTACAATATTATTTCTTTTATTTAATTAAATTTGTTTAAAAGTTGAGATGGCAGCTTTAAATCATATTGTGATTATGCTTTGTCACTCTTTTTTTTACAGCATTTTAATTAACTGGCCTATTTCAATTAAGTACAGTGTTCACATCTGGTCAAACTATAGTAAAATCCATATAACCATTAGGTGTGGAGTCTTGTGAACCCTTTCATGACCCGTACGAATTAACAATTTAGGTTATAAAGTAAAATTACACTGATTAGAATAATCGTTCCTACCTGTCACCATACATACGAGAGTAACCAGTGGGGGATAAAATGTTTTTCTCGTGCAGCTTATCATAACCGAAAAGTCAATGGAATCATCCGTATGATAATCAAAATGTTACTCCACCCTGCCATCTTATAATACAATCATGGTAGATACAATGTTACAACATATGTTAGTTAAACACTTGTCAATGATACTGTCATAGCAGACAATGTCACAACATATGTTAGTTAACACATAGCACAAACAATGTTACAACATATGTTAGTTAACACGTAGCACATACAATGTTACAACATATGTTAGTTAACACGTAGCACAGACAATGTTACAACATATGTTAGTTAACACGTAGCACAGACAATGTTACAACATATGTTAGTTAACACGTAGCACAGACAATGTTACAACATATGTTAGTTAACATGTAGCACAGACAATGTTACAACATATGTTAGTTAACACGTAGCACAGACAATGTAACACATATGTTAGTTAACACGTAGCACAGACAATGTTACAACATATGTTAGTTAAATACTTGTCAATGATACTGTCAGAGCAGATACAATGTTACAACATATGTTAGTTAACACGTAGCACAGACAATGTTACAATATATGTTAGTTAACACGTAGCACAGACAATGTTACAACATATGTTAGTTAAATACTTGTCAATGATACTGTCAGAGCAGATACAATGTTACAACATATGTTAGTTAAATACTTGTCAATGATACTGTCATATCAAATACAAAATTGTAACACAATGTTAGTTAAATACTTGTCAACACACAGGCAATGTTACGACATATGCCAGTTAAATAAGTGAAATGTTGAGTTGCCTGTTCTACGGAAATTGTTGAGACGTCTGCACCAATTGTGACGAGGGTTCGTTCCTCGCGTATTTCATTTGGATTTTACCGTTGACTCACGGTGGGTGTTACCGGTCGCCAGGGTATGTTTACTCCCCCATGTCACCTGATCCCACTTCTTGGTTTCCAGAGGTCTATTTTTACTAGATTGTACCTTTATTCTGGACATCATAAAGATTTATACATTGTTATCTGAGATTTTTTATATTGTCAATTATACCATTATACAATGTTACAGCATAGCATTAACTTTGTTTATCCCTAAAATTATTTCGATCTTTACTACTTGTACTTGATGTACAATAACAAATAATAGCTATACACAGGCATAAAATATCTTATATTCCGCGCTTTGAACCATGACGTCTCTCGCTCTTGGTCAGCACAGGTTAGAGCCCTGCTGGAACCTAAGCTGATTTTTGTGAGAAAGTTGCCAGTTTACTCTTCCTGGGTACATTTTAACCAGGTTCTCTCCTCCACCATTAAAAACTGGCCGCCACCATTTAAATAAAAAATTGTTGAGTGTGGCGTGAAACACCATGTAAACTTCAAAATTCAAAATATACCATCAAATTCAAATCATCTAACACTTTCATTGTTTGTTTTCTCATTATACAAAAAAAACCAAAAAATCGTTTTCATATAAATATTAAAACTATGTATGCTGCAAATTTCATTAGTACAATAAAAAACCATATGAAAATGTATTAAAAAAAAACAAACACAGAAACGTAAAAAGACTTTGAATGATTGATAATGTAAATTGTATTGAAATAGAATAGGAAATTTATTTTTAATAGATTAGGTTTAAATGAAATATGATTATGCAGTAAAATAAAAAGCTGCATGTCACGGTACAAGAACCCATCCTTTAAAGATGCCTTTTCACCAAGTTCCATGGATAATACGATTTTGATTTTCTTAACTGAAAAATATCGATCTTTAATTAAATTTTTTAAATGTCAGATGGTGTGATATGTATATATAAATCAATCACAGATAATGATAATCGGTTTCAGCTAGCATAAAGGCTCGCGACTTTGGTCCAGGATTTCATATCAGAGTGTACCAAAAAATGATTAAATTTAATAGCAATGTGAATGAGAAGCTTTAACACCAGTTGTAATAATATAGGTTATAATGAGTTGACAATGACTGAATATACTGCAAATTGATCTTGTCAGAGATGTGTAAATCTAACCAATTTCTCATATCGACTAAATAATTATGAGCGATTGAGTATGACACCGTTATCTTTGGTAACACAATTAAACCTTTTATAGAATCCTACTTTCTTCATTGCCAAAGATATGTACATTTCCGTAGTAATTTATTTTGTTGGCTTTATTTTGTTACCAAGCTGTTAAGTTCTCTTTCATTGATTGAACTGTCATTTGATGATCACCAAATTTGATAACTTGGCGAAGGGGGGTGGGGGGTGGGAGTGCTTTACCGTATTATAGATGACTTGTATGTCACAGTTATCAACACCGGTCAGGAAAGTATTAGATTGAAGAGATAAAGAAAAATTAATCATGTCCATATCATGCGTTATCACAATGAGCTCTTTTGATGCGTTATAATATTGAGCTCTTTACATGTGTTCTCATAATGAGCTCTTGTCGTGTGTTTTCATAATGCGATATTACTATGTGTTATTCGAATGAGCTCTAACCATGCGTTGTCATAATGATCTCCTTTGATGCGTTATCATATTGAGTTCTTACCATGCGTTATTATAGTGAGCTCCTGTTATGCGTTATGACAATGAGCTCCTTTGATGCGTTATCATATTGAGCTTCTTTGATGCGTTAGCACAATGAGCTCTTACCATGCGTTATCATAATTGACTCATATTATGCAGTATAATACTAAGTTCTAACCATGTGTTATCGTAATGAGCTCCTTTGATGCATTATCATACTGAGCATTGACCAAGTGTTATTATAATGAGCTCATGTTATGCGGTATCTCCATGAGCTCCTGTCGTGGGTTATCATTTTGGGCTCTTACTATATATCATCATGATGAGCTCCTGCAGCGCGTTACCATAATTAGCTCCTGCCACATGTTTCTCGAAGTATCTAGACAATCGTAGTTATCTAGACCTCTTTATGTTGATTAATTGATCTACTGCATTACCAGATAAATGTGTTGGTTATAACGACTCCTGTTTAATTAGTTTAGACTCATACATATATAAATCGTCTCTTTGCAGGAATAAGTGTCATTAATCAGGAATCACGGTGCGATTCATCAAGGCCACACTCTTATACGGACAAAGCATGTAAGTTCAGTCTTCAAAACACCCACGTGTGTATTGAATATAAATCATTTTCGACATTTGTATTTGACGGCAGGAAAATAGAAAACATTTAAAGTGTAATGTGTACTGTATTAGATTTCAAATTAGATTTGTATTTCTGTCAAAGGAGATCTGATTTATTTGTTTTATGATACTTTAAAGACTGCAATAAGTACTCTATAAAGAAGGAATAATTAATTAAGTAAAGTTTTTAAGAATATTTCTATCCACGTGTTTCCCCTCCATCTATTATACCCTTCTTAGTTTAACGGAAAATCTTACAGGTATCTGATTGTTAAAAGGCTCTGTGTATAATGTAAACAGTAATAATTAACTGAGTACAGACAGAGGAGATGTTTACTCCTCCTACGATGTCCGTATTGCACAATAATTGTTATGTCTCTACAACGTTAGTGAATTGCTTTATTCAAATAACTTTGTTGTCTATGAATTTTCACACAAACATAAATTCTCTCTCTCTTTCTCTCTCTCTCTCTCTCTCTCTCTCTCTCTCTCTCTCTCTCTCTCTCTGTGTCTCTCTCTCTTTCATAATTGTAATTCATACTTAATTCATATTTACTCGCTTTTCTTTTACAATTAGTTATCTACATTGCATAACAAATATTCATAATTTGGGGCATTGATTCTTATATTGACAAATATATGATGAAAAAAATCAAATTCAAATTGAAATGAATCTCAATTTACTTTATTGATACACATTGTTATAATTTATCACAAAGACAACTCCTTCTGTTGACTGTCCATTCCTATCCTTTGACCTGGACGTATTACAGTACAGTGATGTCCATCTGTCCGTAATGTTTTGTCCGGCTTATAATTTCAACATGCTTCAAGGTAATATCCTCATACTTGGCATAAATGTCCCTTGTTGGAAGGCGGTGTGCCATGATCTTAGGCTAGTGTCATACCGCTGATGTCATTTGGAGGGATTTTAAAAATTGGTCATAATATTTTATGCTTTATCTGTGTAAACTCATTTTTGAAACACATGGTCCTTATAGGAAGGAAGTGTGTCATAATCATCTGAGGTTAAACATCTGATATGAAGGTCAAACCGACAGGTCACATTTTCTTGTCGACTACCAATATTCGCCAGGGCGATAAATTCGCAACATTATTGCATTCACGATCATTTGATAAAAAATACTACATATCTGGAAATTGTCGCTCCTGTTTAATTTTCGCTACTTTCGTCCTTAGATAAGAGAGCGAATTTAAGATGAAAGCGAAATTTCCAAGCAAAATAAATAAAACACGGACAAACATGACATCCATGGAACTATTGCTGATTTGTGGCGAATTTAGGACGGGTGAATATATTTTTGTCGTAACAGGGCGAAAATAACTCGGGAGCAAAATTTTCCACTTACACAGTAATTATATATCCAATATGTCTATGCAAAATATAAGTAAGAAACTAGGTACAAATACATATTCGTGTACTCTTAGCCCTAGTGAGAATCGGTTTTCTGCAAGTTGTGGGGCAAGACAGATATTTCTTGTTAGTGCAATATTTTCCTACTACAATAAGTACAATATTTATGCTAGTTCATTCTAAGAAAAACCAAATTTCTAGTATGGGATAGCGTGGAGTCATGATTCAAGGTCATACCACCTATGGCAAGCTTACTATGGATTTGAATGGAATTTTTCTTGTCCAAGACATATTTTCCAAAATATAATGCTTTAAATTTGCAATTCCATTCCTGATACAAATGTTCCTAGTGCTAATAGGTGTGTAATTGACCTGGGTCTAATGACACACTTCTGATCTCAAAGTCACTTTGGAGAAATTGGCTGTCAACGCAGGGAACCACACTGATCTGAATCTGTCTTTTACCTTAACCCATACAAGAAAATGAAAACAAGAAAAGTTTTTATTCATATTTAGTATAGTTATATTCAACTAAACAGACAATTACCAAACCATATGTCTACACCAAACTTCTTTACCTGATAAGTCCTTGACGGAACAGCTTTAAGTAAGTACAAATTTGAACTATTTGTACTTACTTCTTACGCTCGCGACTTTATAAGTCAAGTAATTCCAATAGAAAGTGAAAATAGCCGATTCATTTTTTAAATGCTTGGGGTAGAGATTATAGAATATTGCTAACTAAGATTACTTAAAATTGCATTTACAGGCTAATATATTGAATATGTGACAATTGTTCTTGGCTTAAACTATATTAATGTAACGTAAAGTTAGGGTTAGGAAAAGATCTACCACATGCAACTTTAGATAAATCACCTGCCGAAAAAAATGGCGTCTGCTCCAAACCACGGTATGAGAGTTTTCCAAAAATTCTTTGTGTATCAATTTTAATGGATTGGCCTTACAAATATCAAAAAATTTAATTTGTAAGAAATAATCATTGTCCTGAACTAAATTTTAAATTTCTTACAAATTAAAAATTAGTCGAAAGGACAAAATACTAGATTTGTTCCAAATTCACACCATTTCTTACAGAATGTAAGTGATTGCATTTGCATTTTCAAAATGTAGTGAGCCGGCCTGGCTCAGTCGGTAGCGCACTCGACTCTTGATCGTGAGGTCGTGAGTTCGAGTCCAGCCGGCGGCAGGTTGGTTTCCTGTCTGTCGGATGAGACAGTAAAACCGTGGTCCCGTGTCACAGTAGGTGTCGGCACGTTAAAGAACCCTCACTGCTCAATGACCGTAAGTGCCGAGCATAGGCCAAAATTTGAAGTTCTTCACCGGCATTTGGTGACGTCTCCATATGAATGAAATATTCTTGACTGGGACGTTAAACAACAATAAACAAACATAAACATCAAAATGTAGTATTTTAAAGTTCTTTAAAATAACACGTCAGTATCAACACCGTTATCATAAATTTTGAAATTTTGAAACTCTAATATAAGTAATTATAACAGTATTACCCTGTAATACTGTTTAATGAATTTCAAATTACTTAATTTTGAAATCCCAATATAACAGTGCCATTAAGCACTATATGCTCGTATTGCCTAAAGGCAACGCAATGAATCAGTATATCAATACATCAAATTAAAAAAAAAGTTGCTCTCTAGAAATGCTAAAAATCGTTTTACGTCTGGAACTTCGTCCCAGACCCCTGGCCGAAATGAATGCCTACAGTTACTTTCCGTTCTAGCTAAGCCCCTGACAGGTACCGGGTGGAAAGTTTTAATTACATTATATATTATATATAGTTAACAACTCGGGTGTTGATATTTTGTTGTATTATGTGTGTAAGCAATATAAGAGTTATATACCCTTTATTGAGTTTTCAGAATCATGAAAAGAAATATTTAAATTCTTTGACGACGTCAAAAATACAATTTGTATATGTGTAAATATAGAATTACCCAACATCGAAATAATTTTGGTCGAGAAATTTGGGTTTAAAGTCTCTCTCTCTCTCTCTCTCTCTCTCTCTCTCTCTCTCTCTCTCTCTCTCTCTCTCTCTCTCTCTCTCTCTCTCTCTCTCTCTCTCTCTCTCTCTCTCTGTTGGTGTGGGTAGGTAGGTGTTTATAAAATCAAGCACTGACGCATGATTGACCACTGGTGAAAAAAAATAATTATGCCAGACGTCAGAGCGTATAAAAACATATAATTAAATACAAGGGGGTCGCTGTTTCCTAGGTTTTGATGACGTTTTCGATCCGACTTAAATAGTAATAAAACGGTCCTTTACGCCTTTAGTTTAACTGCATCTTTACTAGCATGCATACAAGGTATCAATGACCGCATGCATTAAAAAACTTTCCCCATAATTCATGAAAGACAGAGTTTTCAATCTGTATTTTTGACAGTTTAGTAGTATCATATATTCAGTTATATGAAGCTGATCAATATCATGTTAGATATAAATCAAAGTTATTACACATATCTTCAATATATACTCAACAGGAATTTTTTTTTCTATACATTTCAATCCAAGCGATAGAAATGTGTTCACAAACCATTGCTTTCTATCATTTTCACGCTCGTCAATGAGATTTTAAATTTATTTAGACAGATATAAACATCTAATTTAATTTCGTAACCTTTAACTCAATATTCTCCATTCAACTGGAAATGAAATACAAATCCATATACTATGTGGTGTATAATTTAAAATCAATTCCTATACACTTTCTTCTGAGAAGTCACAGTACAATTTTGACGAAAGTGTTTGCATTTGTCTACATGTGACAGGAAAAATAGTTCATTACATTTGTATTTACCGAGCGCCATACGTAAACATTGATTGTACGGATAGAGTTTCTTAATAAATAGAATGAAAAGGCGTCCAATATCAAGTATTCAAAGCCTATCTCAAAGAACTTTGTAAGGCAAGCATTGTACCGTAAAGCGAGAAAGTGTAATCCGACTTAAACCCATTTCTTGATCTACTCCATTTATTCCTTCAATGCAGAGAAGAAAAAAATAACACGGCCAGCGTTGTGTACTTTCTCGGATGTTGACCAATGGTGATGTCATTTGTTGTCAAGTGTAGTTTTCGGATGACAAGTCTATCAACTGAAAATGCATGAACAATTATAACGACGAGGGAAAAAGATAAGAGGGGAAAATCTAGTGACCCGAACGGACCACTAAGTTCAGATTTAAAGCTACGCGTGCATGTGTTGATTTAATATTTCTTAAGTACGTATGTTGGATTTACGCCGTTTTGTTTGTTCATTACCTATCGCCAGTTATTCTGCGTTAAAAATGAACGAAATGTCAATTGGACTTCATAGATAAACTTGAACAACCTGAAATTAACCTTGTTCCGTTGGGATTTCAATTTTAACAGATGAAACAAAGAAGCTTCGGATATGACAGGTAAAGTAAACCGGGAATCCAGTGTTTTCAGATAATTTCCTGTTGATATTTTTCTTCTACAAGATTTCAATCTGCAAGTTATTTCGTTCGTGACTTTAAATCTAAAACCAATTCGAATTACCAGTTCATTGTCCAAATCATTGTGACGGTAGCACCTTGTTGCACAGCAAAGTACTCGTTGAAGAAAACAAAGGTTTTTAAAATATACAAAACGATACTTATAATATATTTCTATAAATTGTTTGTTTGTCAGTTTATGCTTTCAACCATATCTATTTTTTCTATTTATTTTCGTTATTCTTATCGACAAACGTGAATAATCAACAGGAAAAAACATCACCTAAAAATGTCGACACAAAATTGTGTACATATTGTTACTTACACGTGCGTCATTTTCTGTTGTGGGTATCGTCGTATACGCTTCATGATCATATAATGTCTATTATTTACAACAGTATATAAATAAGCTTATTGTTTTGCATTTTAAATTTGTATAAAGGTCTTTGTAAATACATGTAAAAGGTCGTTCGTATGCCATTTTGTTAAGCGCTTTATATTAACTGTGTTAATTATCGGTCCCTCTTTTGAAACCTACAATCAAACTGTCAATAACACAATTGACATTCTGTTGCATTTCGGCTATTCGCTTCGTACAACTGAGTAAATGTTTTCAATGGGAACATGTCGCGCTCAAGGTTATTCTATTTGGTTGCTTTCAGAATAAAATAATAGTGTTCACACTGGCATTACAGCTACTGCTCAGAAATTGTTTAGAAAGCCAAGTTGCGAATTTATATGGGCTACTGTTACACATGTCCACATGCAGGATATAACCGTGTCTGTTTATAATTCAAAGATGTACACCCAACTGGGATTCCAATATTTCTGAGTCTTGTAGAACCATTTCCATGCGTATGAAAACCAATGAATATGCATTGTTTTCTAAATTTTCATAACTTTATCTATGCGTCGATATAATTTTAATCGTGAAATTCCGCCGGCGACGTCAGGGAATTATAAATGTGTTTTCTTTGTGTTAAATGTAGCAAACATTAATTTGAAATGTTTCTGAAATATGTTTGATAAAGGTTAAATTTGGGACTTTATCCTTGCACCAAGGTAAGTAAACTTAGTCGCCGATAATATTTAAATCGATAATAATCTTAATAAGAAAAACATTCAATAAAAATGGATTACCGTCGGACCACCGCGATCCACCAGTGTTCGTCATGTTTCCGTAGTTTTTGAACCAAGTCACCAATGTTAACATGTGGAAAATAAACACCGAAAGTTTTTTTTTACAAAAATCGATTTGTTCAACAGAGATAGATTGAACATAATCGATATGTAATTAAGATACAGATACTTGATCTAGAATTCTTACTCACAATCATAATCCAATATATATTTATATCTCTGTGTGTGTCTTTTAAATATCATTATTCGTGCTTTTATTTCTAGAGTGTCAGAATGTGACTCGTAGTTTTCATTTAGGATTGACTTATTGCATGACGTGACATTGAAACTTACAAAAGACAAAAAGTGGATATCTTAAGTGTTTATATAGTTTATAGTATATAAGTAAAACACTGGGGAGGTTTCAACTATATTATTATTTTTTATATTTAATTAAATTAGTTAAAAGTTGAGATGACAGCTTTAAGTGAGGTTCTGTACTTTTTAGGCCTAGATATTTATCAAACAACTGGAAATATTTAATATATGTATGTGATATTATATATATATAATTCACTATTACGAGAGATTCGCCGTCTGTGTTATAAAAGTCAATGTTCCCAATGTCCACCTTTCCTGTACACTATTTTATAGCTTTGAAACAGAAGTATTTACTTTTTTCCTGATGCCACATACTTGTGGTAGCATTGTATTCATCATCATCATCATTATCATCATCATCATCAAATCTAATTTCATATAAAGGAAATTTCAACCTTCACTTCTTTCAGAACTGGGTTGTAGAATGGGTACACTTTAAGTTGTTTGTACTTTGGTCTACATTTACGTTATTGAGAGGAAGATGCAAAAATATTTGCCTAAAATTTGCCCTCCATTTTGTATAATGACAACACTCTTTATTACGTCATTAACACATTCGGCTACTATATCCCAAACTCCTGTCTTGACTTTGGCAGCTGGTCGTCCGTTTTGGAATTTCTTTTGCAGACATGAGCCAATGTATTTACGTTGTATGCATATTTCGATCTCTTGTGACGAATGTAAATGCGTATGAAAGTTTCCTGGTCTATCATTCAAAATTTTACAAAATTCTAGACCTAAATGAACTCTAGTAAGCAATTCTGAGCTTTAGTGTTTTACGACCCATTTTGCGGATAGCTTCGACATCACTGTAAGATTTCATGGATTTGTTGTCCAATCAAATTTATGAGGTCTTTATCTTTATTTTAACCGTTAGACATTACTGGATATTACAGATACACGTTAGATCTTCAATCAATCACTATGGTATACATACCAACAGTGAGGTAGAACACATCTTAACAAAAACAAATACACTCTACAGATTGGTATTTTCCTTTGTGGTGACATCATGGGGGTGCCTATCATTTAGCTTTGCCAAGCCGGCAGACAGTCCTGTCATTGTAAAAATAACACATACACTCCTCAGGAAGTCGCTGGTGATTGTATCATAGTATTTTATTTCTCTAGTGTGAGAAAGCTTTTCCCTTCCCTATAGTTCTCTCCGCTATCATATCTTGATGGTTATCAATTTCAATATCGTTAAGGATCGCATACATATGTTGTGACTTGTTATGTTGACTAGCTTGGCTGGATATCCTGTTGTACAAATGTCTTGACCTTCTCCCGATAGAAATTGCCACAAACTGGTCCGTGGTAGGAATCACAATACATCACAATCTTGTTTTGAAATTCCAATCTTGAATAAAATGTTTGGGTCAATTTTTCTCAAATTTTGAATATATTTAACCATGTAAACAAGTATGGAAAAATGAAAATAGAAATGGTAAGTAAACAAATATTTACTACTTGTATTGCTGAAGGCTATTCAGGATATATATCTGACATTTAGAGGGTATTGTTTTATAGTAATATTACATAATAATTTTCACCTGGACGGACCTGTAAAGAAACCAAATTTCGCAGTTGAAACCACATTGGGAATCTATATTAGTAAACATACAGTATTACTGTATTTAACACCAAGAAATGTTAGAAGTAAGTACCGAATTCTACTTTTGACTTTTAAAAATCTAGTAACCGCTTTGTGATCTTGGAGATCAGAAGTTGATCTCAGTTGAAGTAAGTGAAAATTTATGTCAAGAAGCATGTAATATCGAATACACAATTTGTGTTCTTGCACTCAAACGTTGGTTTTATAACTAGTGAGTAGAGAAATGGGAATTACAGCTCAATTACTTAGTCAGAAAATTTGATAAATTGAATTGACTTCGTACAAATGAATTTGTAAGTGTTGGTTAACGGTAAGCAGTAATCAATATTTAAACTCGTTTCTCTTAGGGTCAATTAGAAGGCCTATTGTAGACATTTTTTTAGAAAAAAAGATAATCTAATCTGTCCTAGATGACTTGAGTAGGTAATCGACTTAAAGTACATCTTATTGTTGATGTCTGTTTATGACTCAAGGACGTTCTTTCTCGGAGTTTCTCATTTTATCATTAAATACAGTCGAACTCGGATAAATTAAAATCAAAGAGGAATGATTTTTTCTTTCAAATAAACCGGGGATTTCAAAATAACTGGGTTATAACGGAACGATTATAAAAGAAAATCAAAATCATTTTAAATCATCTGTATTTTTATTAAATGAAAAAATGTCATTCATTACATTGCGCCCCAATATAGATAATTGAACGAAAAAGAGCTACTGGAGGTTCTATGATTTTTATAAACTTTATAAAACCATGCCGAAAATGCTGACGTATAGTTGTTTCTTTTGTTTAAGATGATGTAACTATATCAAAATCAACGGTAATCAATTACCAAAGGTATACGGGAACATGGGGTTAAACTTTTGACATTACTAGCAATTTGTGAAAAAAAAAAACCACAATGAATTATACCAATGCAAAAAAATAAACATGCCGTCCATGTGATATGTAAAGCTGAGAGAGAGAGAGAGAGAGAGAGAGAGAGAGAGAGAGAGAGAGAGAGAGAGAGAGAGAGAGAGAGAGAGAGAGAGAGAGAGAGAGAGAGAGAGAGAGAGAGAGAGAGAGAGAGAGAGAGAGAAGAGAGAGAGATTGGCTAGGAACCAAACCATGGTCAAACAGTTTTGATGTTGCCCTATATAATCATAAACTTAAGTACTTCTTTCGACTAATTTCCATATACGTATTGCGTCAATATCACTAATCTAGACTGATTTCCATATATTATCTTACTAATTATCAGACTAATTACGCTTCAATGACTGTGATTACGACCTTGAGATGTGACCTCTGATGTATGTCAGCAGCAAACTGACGTCAAGTGCTATCATGTCCTGTTGATCTTTATAGAGATAAAAACGTATATAGCAGACGACATTAATTTTTGAACCCCATCAGGGTCGTCAATTGAAGAAGTCTGTCCCTATCGAATAATCACGATTTTTATTCTAATTTCTACTCATTTGCAACTTATTTTATGAAACTGATCGTGCATCAGTAAGTTTTTTGGGAATATCTCGTTTTAGGTGTAGAAATCTGTGTACGAAATTTATGCTGTCTTACATCTAGATTAAAACAAATAAACGATGTTTACTAATATTTAATGCGCTACCCTACAAAGAATTTAGATTTTTGATAAACAACGCACCTTGTCATATTGAAATACACTATTACAAATCGGTCAGATTTACATGTACACATGTTACGTCAATGTCTTATCTTTTAGTGTATATCTAATTGTTTTAACACCGTGACAAAATTGGTATTTGTCTTACACAGAACAATAAGACGATCGACTGCCTATTTGTTCAGGAAGGCATTTTGGGTGAGATTTTGTTAGGGTGCAGTAGGGTCAACTTTGTGTTATTAAGAACAATACGACAACGTTACAAAGAATGCGTCGTCATCTTCACTAAAACGTTTGTTTGAAACAGACAAGATTAAGACAATTGATGATGATGCCACATACATACGAACAGAGTGGCAACATACGATAAGATACACAGTCTTGTTGTTGAACCAAATGAAGAGAAATTATGGTCTTCAATGACCCAAATATTTGTACGTGTTATCAAAACTGATACAAATTGATAACTCTGATGTGACGTTGTTTAATGTTATCATGTGATGTAATGTATATTTATACGGACTACTGATATATATATATATATATATATATATAAATATATATATATAATGCACTAGAAGAACACGGGAACAAAACATTTTATGGTTCAATTACATCGATGGATGGAAATATTTCAATAACATTATCCCCAGAGTGATTAGAGTCGAAGGTAATTTACTTATTCTGTATATCCTGTTGCTTAACTCTAGAAAAAATCCTTGCAGTAAGACCAGTTTATTTTTATAAATATCTTTCTTTTGTCTTTCTTTTTATTTATAACAGATTTACCCTGAAACCCTGAACTTCCTAGTATATACACTAAGAATGAAACAAATAGGTCATATATACATATATATATATATATATATATATATATATATATATATATATATATATATATATATATATATATATATATATATATATAGTAATACTTTTAAACAATTATCAATCCACTACCTAGTTATTTTATTATTTAAGGCATGTCTTCATCGTGAACATCGATATTTTAGGATAAATTGCAAAACATCAAATATGTAATCATAGACAACAATTCTCCTTTTATTTATGACCAAGAAAATAGAATTCCACAACATATAAATACATTTACTTCCTTTTAATCATATTTCCTAGCGTAATACCTTTATACCCTTTCTATCATTGAAGATGTATTTCAAATACTTACACCTTGGTTATAGATAATTACAGAACTACTTCATACTTTGTCCATTTATCTTATCTAAGGTAAGTAGTTCCCACCACACATAGCTCGACAAAACATACAGTGTTGCTATGTACCTTTCCACAGTGAAAACTTAGACCAAATTGTTAGTTTACCACTTATGTCCGGTTTTCTTACTTTAAGTGTTCGGATTTAAAATATTTTCTTTAAGTAAAGTGTCTCATAAATTCCCTTATTCAATATTGTGGTAGATTTGATTTTAATGGTAATGGAGGGTAACAGAAGTATATGTTGCCTGTGTAACTCTCTCTGGACGAACTTGGGTGACATTGACTTATAAAATCAATGAACATGGTGCTATATAATCTAACATGCGTTAAAGGGTTGCTCATACTGCTTACCATTGTTTTAAATGTATCGTCAAGTTCTTTATGAAATAGATCTGTACTGTTATAGCAAATAATATTTATGGAAAAGAATTAGGCATTTGTAAAAAATATATCAAATAAATTTAAAGGAGCATTAGCTGTATTTTCCATATATATTTTTTTATTTTATTTCTTAGATTGATGAACAATAACAATAAAGAGATATACATAGGCATAAAAATTATCATATTCCAATATATTTTTGGGAAATAAAACATTCCAGGTCCAGTGTCGTATTCATATACAAATGGTGAAGTCGAATTAATCATTGACAAACGAATAATTGCTAAACTGGGTTCCTCAAGCAATTGTCACAGAATATAATGATTTAAGGGTTGTTATGCCCCTGTATATGTCTTTTTTTGTTGTCATTAGAGTATAATAATGTTAAGAAACAGACATCAGTTATTGCTAGAAATGTATTTAGGTCATAGCAGTATCATGATTTTTGCCTTTGTTTACATCCATTATCGAGACAAAATTTATTATTTCAACTGCCTACTACGAAATCTACTACTACTGTTAGTGCTACTACTACTACTACTACTACTACTACTACTACTACTACCAACTATCCACTTTTACAATGCTTTCTCTACTGCAACTACCACTGCTAATACCTAGTACTATCACTACTACAACAACTACTACCACGACTACTTCAACTGTCAATTATCATAATTATATTATGATACTTATAATGACAATGATGAAACACTGTATTATTATTTTCTTCCCTCCTCCTCATCATCATAATCATCATCATCATCATCCCTTGGTTCTGTTTGTAATACTAATCTGTTATGTGGAACAAAGAATGGGTATGGTTAACCTAACCCGACAGGAGTTTACCTCTCTTTATATTCATTTTTTTTTTATTTCAAACCCGATATTGCAGTCACGACATTGTATAACCCACATCACCACATTCTATTCACCTAGAATACTTCTTGCTATGTTCTCGTACTCTAAAAACCAGTTCACGTGCGTCAAAATCGTTAAAACAAACAATGAAAACAAATAGTTTTTTCAATGCCACAATCTTTTTTATCAACATATGTATTTAAATATAAATCATACAGAATTATACCCAGGAGTGTACAGGTCTAAGGTATTATATGCATATGGCTAAAGATCGGTAAAGTAATACTAATCTTTATATACATCTATTCTCCTTCAACAGGGCATTGATTGTAGCTTTCTAACTCTTAAAGGTACTCTTATAGGTAGCCAGGTAAACGTTATATTTTGGTTATGTTTTTATTATTATTTTTTTCTTGATGAGTTAAACATGACAACATTGGCATAAAGCAAGGTGAATTACTAAAAGCCTATATTTTCACATGGCGTAAAACACCATTCATACAAATACACCAGTGACAATGTTACGTCATCGATATAACCACGTGTATTTACAGATGTCCCAATTGTTTTGTCGCCATGTCGTATGGTCTACAATTCTCAAATTCAGTATTTCAAATGATTTGGGAACTATTTAATTTATTTTTTAAAAGTAATTTTATTCAAGACCGACATGCAACCCATTCTTTAACATAATACATATATTATTTGCGGGTTTGTTAATCAATATCGTTCATTTCAAATAATATTTGTTTGCCTAAACAAATAATACAGAGCTGCAACATAAGCTACATATATCGTTGACTTCGATCACCTGCTTATTAGAAGTCTCCGATGCCAAATGGGGAGAACATCTTGTTAAATAATATGAAGTCAACCCCCTCTCAGGAATGTTAGATAATATTCTGGGGCACGACCATATATATTGACTCCCTTTCAACAATTAGATATAAAGTTACTTGATGACATTTTCACTGAGCTTGACCTTTTCACCAAACTCGAGAGGTTTACATGTAATATTTGCGAAGGGTGTGGCATGCTAACAGGAGACTATAACTCCTCCCGGACACCAGGCTTCATCCCGTGCTGGATTTGCAATTGTTCTTCATGTTGAGACTATTTTCATACCCAGTTTGTCGTATTCTAATGGAGTTGGCGTTTCGATTATCCATTTGTACTTCTTCATTTTTAAGAAGCGCGTGTTTGAATCCCACTGGAACCTACGTTGATTATGCGAGAAGGGTTTCTTCCAGTTGAGGGAAGACGGTCTTTTCCGGGGTACATGATTTACAAGTTCTCTCCTCCGCCATTTACAACTGGTCACCACAGTGGAACCGAAAATTGATAATGTGGCGTAAATTACATTTAAAACAAGCAACTGATTATTGACACCACGACCATAATTTTTATGGTAACTCGTATATTGTTCGATATTCCACAGTTTCTTTACGAACACTTGAATTCAATGCAACATAGTTCTTCCAAGCCCTTTATTTCTATAGATGAAATATCCTGGTTCATTATATTACTAGGAAAAGTACAAATTTTAATTTACAAAGGATAAATACAATATAAGCGAATAAAACTTGTTGCTAAACGGTTTTCCTGTAGTTATATAGTATCTTAAGATTGGAAGATCGGGACTATAACTTGTTAATCTCTTTGTGATGATCAATTTCCCCCTTTTTACGACTATTGCCATGTTATTTTGCATCAGTGCGTTTAAATAGGAAATTCGTTTTGAAGTCTGTTTTCACATTGTCAAAGTACTACATTTTAAATTGCCATTGTGCGTGTAAACTGGAGAGTAAAAGATTCTTGACGTTTTCCACGACAGCATATTCGTATGAACGTAATTTCTGTCCATGTTATAAGAGATAAGATAAGTGGAATATTTTTTGCATAAGTGACCGAGTATTTAAAGGTGCGTGTATTTAGCCCATTTTATGTTTTATGTCGCCCTATCAATCGGCAAATCGTTTGATCTTTATTCAATTATACAGTTTAGACACATATTTATTTCGAGATAGAGACCAACCCCCCACCTGATAAAACGGCAGAGTGCAAAAGGATTTCATCTGTAGCTTGGCTTTTAATGCATTTACCGTTATTCGCGAAAGTCAGTCGAAATTAAAATGTTTTACTTTTACTTTTTACAGTCAAATGTAAAGTAATCTAATTAAAAGTCATTGAGTGTTTTCGATATGAAAATTGAAACACTAAAATTTACGTTCACCCAAAACTTGTGCTTTAACCATTATGTTCAGCAGACATGAAAATAATCAACCAAAATGGGCGAAAACAATCATTGTCCGATATAAATTACTCCGAATTTAAAATTCCTGGAATTCTTAGTATACCCTCCATCACGTGACCTGGACCCACTTTCTCAAAACTTATGAATATTCTTAAGTCTAAAAAATATACTTCACTTGGCCTGCTGATCCAATCATATTGCAGGATTATGTGTAGTTGAGTAAAATTCTAAGGCTGTTTGAATAGTTTTCAAATTTGGCTCAAGTGGGCCTTCGGCTTAGTATCATGATCTAAGAAGTCGATGAATTTTTAGTAAGAATATGAAAATCACAGATAACATAGTATTAATCAAAAGATGGTTTGAGACAATATACAAATTAAACAATGTACAAATTAGCTGAAAATTGGACATTAACACGGACCTCTAAAAATCCAGAGGTGGGGTCGTGTGCCATGGAGAAATAAGCATCTCTCCCGTCGACCGGTCACACCCGCCTTCAGTTCACATTTAAATTAAAGTGAAATAATTTAGGAATTAATCCTCAAAACTCATTCACAATATTTCAAAGATGATCTTTTGAAGACTTTCTTTTTGGTAAGCTAAATATGTTCCTGGATATCATATGCTGCATTGAACATGAATGCATCGACTTAGAAAATGCATGAATGAGCCAAATCTTATAATTTGGCATTTTCCTAAATTAAATCAATATACTTTTTATTTCAAGAACTTACGTACACTTTTGACAGAAAAAAATTTAAAAATCTAATTTTTTTTTCAAATATTGGGAAATATCATTTAGAGCGTCTGTAATATATAAAACAAAAGTATAACATGTTATTACTACTTATGTTGGGCTACTGTGGTTATTAGACTTCATGCAATGAACAGCGTATGTACAACGTCTAATGAGTATATCCTATCATAAGCTATAATTCGCTGGACTTGAAATGTTACACATAGCTATATTGATTTTGTGATTAAAGTTCGAGCTATTAATAATGCGGTTTGTACCAATGTCTGTACCGAGTGTTGACAAGTCAGGTATAAAATTCGAAAATAGAAAATGAGATTTGTTGTAGGTCAAGACAGTCGGTTCAAATGAAGACAAAATCTCATGAAAATGGTCTTTAATGTCTGAATTGACGTCAGCAAATAAAAGCTTTATTCCCTTTTAGCTACTAAAGAAATTAATAATTCTGATCAGATTTGTAGCGTATTTGATATGTCAAAGTGGGATTATGAATGATTCTAAACATTGTTTGCATTTAAAGGGTAGATTCATAGGTAAAGTCTGTTGCTTTAGGTGATTGCTCTGCGAGTTCGTATCGCTATTAAGCGTTATATTTATCGATGTTGTGAAAACTTCATGGCGACAGCAGTCCATCTAACTAGATCAAACGTACTAAAACACTTTCGTCTATACTTACAACTACTTTGTTGAAATTCTAAAATTACAAATTGGATCTTGTAAATTTATCTATAATTTATTTACAAAATGAGATTAATTATGTCGGCGTTGTGGGTTTAAGATCGGACGTCGTAGAAGACAGTTTAAAACTGGTTTTTGTATGACTCGTGGATCTTTTTAATAGAGTGTTGTGCATTCAATTTTGATCCATTCGAATTTCTTTTATTCATCTTTATCTGTAAACATTGATTATGTTTCATAACACATTGCATTAACATTTTAACATTTTTCTAAATACGGTTTCAACAAAAGAATACTTTTATCTAGTTTGTGTCAATACTTGACTACAGTTTAATTATACATTAACGTGTTAAAGCAAGCGATCTCGTTTAATACTCAATCAATAAGTATACATTTAAATGTATTGCAGATAGATGATTAACGATTCTGTAACTCAGTCGTCACGGAATATTTTATTTGCAGACTGTTATTCATTTATTTTTTATTTTTATAAGGATAATTCACTCTTGTGTAGTTAGCACCTATAATACTTAAGTAGGTGTTAGATGTAGCAAAACGCCTCACAGAAGTGAAGGGGTCTTGATAAATTCTAGAGTCATGAAATAAAAATATACGTTTTCCCAAATCAGAACATAAGGCCCTTTTTGATTAATTGTTTTTTGTTTATTCAATTTCATTTACACAATTAATTTCCCCAAAACATTTCATTGCGTATCGGTCTATAGTTAAATTTGATATGTTTTATTGAGTGATGGATATTTCCCATTGTTTTGCTACAATATTAACGTGGTGGATGGAATTTTGTATGCAAGCAACTCATATTAAATAGCATTAGCTGTGTTTTTTTTCAAATTTTGTTTTTATTTTTTACCACTTAGAAATATTCAATAACAAAAAAGAGATAGATCTATATACAGGCATACACATTCTTAAATTCCTATATAAATGTTGTGAAAATTGTTTGAGAAGCCCCGGTTGGGAACTTTTTCAATTGCAATTGGTTAACTCAGTCTTACTACTATTTGTCCTTGAATACACACTGGACCTGACCTTTTTATGCCTTTGTATAGCTCTCATTTGTTATTGTACATCAAGTGAAAGTAGAAAAAAATCGAAATAATTTGATTGGTTAAACACAACTAACGTCCCTTTAATGTTTTTTGTTAATGTTTTTTATTCTTGTACACCCTGCCAAGAATGTGATAATTGTATGGAGATGTCATCAGCTTTAGGTGAAGTGCCACAAAGTTTGACCTGTGATCTGGAACGACGCCAGAGCAATGGATTTTCCTTTACGTGCCAAGTCGACCTCGACTCGACACGGGGTGTTGGTTGTTAGTCTCATCCAAAAGACTTTCTTATGCCGAACACTTGACGAAGGAAAAGTCACTTCTAATTTTTAAAGTCTTTGCTAGGACCCAGTCCGGGAATCGAGCCCGGGACTTTCCGCTTGCGAATCGAACGATCTACCACTAGACCACCTCAAGCGGTGGTCTGTTTTGTTTTGTTTTGTTTGGATTTTTTTGTTTGTTTTTGGTCTGTTTAAAAGTTTGAAAAATTTATAACGTTTCCTCATGTAATTCATTTTGTTGTCTCTTTCGTAATAGATTATAAGGGTAACATTTCAACTTTAGTACAGATGTATCAAGCATTTGTCATGGGTTAATTTGTATGTCGGTTACCTGTGCATGTTCTTCCCCCATTATGATCGATAATTGGAAATTATCTGTTCTTTTTTGTTTGGTTTATTTTTCATCAAATCTAGCTATATTTGATATGTTGCTTCATGCGAAGAAGATCTAAGTTGACTCAGGTTATGAACAATATTCCGAAATATTTGCCAAAGTCATAATTATAATTTTTGAAATCCATGAATCCCTTTCGTCTCAGTACATAGTGTTTACTTGTATTAGGGGGATTCATTTTTAACATCTACTGTTACGCATACATGGTTTCTTTAAATAAATTAGTCATAACAGAAAAAGAAGAATTCATGTGTTTTAAATTTGCATGACCCCAAGTCTCCAAATAACAATGTAAATGGATAGGCAGAGTGTTGATATGACCGAATTGCCTTGATCGATAAATCGATTCCATTCCCACATTCTATGCCAACACGTATCGATTTAAAAAAAAAAAAAAAGTCAAATGCTATTGAGATCGTCTTTATTTTCAATTTCTATACATCATGTTTTAAAATGAAGTATTATTATGTAATCAGACCTATTGAAATTCTATAACTTTTTGTAAAGGTAATATTTGATAAACATCTAAACACATCTTTACGTTGAAATGAATGTTATCTGATGTTTCCGTTAGTTCAGCTTTTTATTATTTTTATTACTTTCAGACAGAATACATGTAATGGTATTCTCTTATATAATTCTTCTTCCGCTACCTTTTAGTGGGCTTCGTGTCAAAATGCTTTCGCTTGTCAACATAGTTTTATCATTTTATTTCTAGATATGTCCAGCGAAGTGATAACGCAGTACCTGAACGACAATCCCGATTTCCTGGATAACTATGTACTCAACCATGTAAATGTGGATAGACTTCAACAATGGAATCTACGCAAAAGTCACATACTACAGCACTTAAAAAATACAGATATAATAACGAACGGTAAGAATTAAATCTATTAACTTCAAACGTACAACAACAGTGAGGTATGGTATTCCGTTATAAATGTTTACTTTTGTTGTGTACCCGTGTGTTTGAGATTCCCGAACTTTCATTTAACTTTACTTCGTAATTTTTTCACTTGGTTTTGGTCTCTTCTTTAAGCCAATTTTATTGTGCTTGTTGTCTTGGATGTTTGGTTCGATTTGATTAACAGATATTACCCTCCCCCATTCTTTTTTTAAAAGTCTTAGGTATAACCCAGTACCGGGACCTTCCACTTGCTAACTGAACGTCCCTACGACTAGACCACTACGAGCGATTGTCTATCTATGATTTACTGGTGGTTTGATGTATCACAATAAATCTATTCATAGTCTTAACTTGTCTATGGATTCTCAGCACCCGTTACCTGTCAACAACGTGCTATTCCTTCCTGGGCCCGAGGTCACCAAATTTACTCAGTACTCAAGCTCACCTAACTTTTCACGATTTTAAAGTGAATACATGCAAACTTCATTCTGTAACTGGACATGTTTGTATATTGATGGCATACAATTGTAAATAATGATAAAAAATATTGTTCATTTGAAGAAAACTTCAAAAATATTAAAAAATTGTTTGAGTACCGTACTCAACGTATTTATTCGTTTTTTACAGGAAAATCATAAGTGTAACGCAAAAATTTATCTGTAAATAATTATAAATCATAATATGTTTCCTAATCACTAAAATCCAAAAGTTTTACAAACAATTTTATAGTCAAAATAATGAAATAAAAGTTGAGCTTGAGTATTGAGTAAATTTGCTTACTTCGGGCCCAGGGCATCCAATTAAACCTCAGGAATAGCATTTAGTCAGAGGACAACGTTAACAATCAGTCATAAAAGTCTCATGTCCGAATGAAAATGTCCTGCAGGATAAATAGTCTTAAAATTAAGTTGTCCAATTGCCAGTGTCTCTTATCCTGTAACGCAAGTAGTCTAAATCTTAACTTGTCCGAATGTCAGTGCCACTTGTCCGATAGGGCATGTCCGAATGCCAATGCCACTTGTCCGATAGGGCATGTCCGAATGCTAATGCCACTTGTCCTATAGGGTATGTCCGATGTTCAGTGTCACTTGTCCCCTAGGGCATGTCCGAATGCCAATGCCACTAGTCCTGTAGGGAAAGTAGTCTAAAAATTAACTTGTCCGAATGTCAAATGTCCTGAAGGGCATGTCCTATTTTCAATGTCACTTGTCCTGTAAGGCATGTCCGAATGTCAATGTCACTTGTCCTGTAGGGCAAGTAGTCTCAAATTTACTTGTCCGAATGCTAGTGTCACTGGTCCGAAATTTCAATGCATTACATGTAGTTGTTTTTAGAAACTTTATAATCAAAACACTTGATAAACTTTATCATTAGGATCTGCATAAGCAAAACACTCAGCTATCTTGAAACTTTACTGAAGCTTTTAATTAGAATCGTTCAATGCTATTGTCTCCATGCGGTAAAACATATCCCATATCCCTGCTCTTAAAATTATACATTATTGATAGACGACAGGGAAATAAATTTCGAATCAGAAGAAGTGTCAGGCATAGTTGCAATGTCACAGAGATACCTAGATCAGTCAATGTATTTTAGAATGTCGGCTTATATGAGGCACTTAGATAAGTCAATACATTTTAGAATGTTGGGTAATTTGATTTTGATTATGAATAATATTTACGCCATAGTCAACAATTTTTCAGTTATATAGTGGCAGCTAGTTTCTAGTGGAGGAGAGAACCCGATTACAATGTACCCGGGAAGAGATCACCTGCCTTCCGCAAGTAAATTAGCAACCTTTCTCACAAAAAAAAAGTTTAGGTTCCAGCGGGATTCAAACCTGCGCTGCCCAAAGGAGAAAAAATTGTGGTTCAAAGCGCGATGCTCTATCCACTCGGCCAGAGAGGTCCTGTCGACCGATAATGTATGTACACGACACTATCAAATACATGTAGATATGTTGCACATGTATGGTCCTGCAGTTGACATGGCCAAAAATGTCACTTTACCTTGGAATACTAAAGTAGAAAAACCAGATGTTAACACAAGTTTGTCCTTTTGTACAATGTTGCTTAATTTGTTTCATATACATTTCGTGTATAGACTTTGTTAGTACCTATTCACACACAAAATACAGAAAAAATGTAACTATAGGAAACAATTCATGCGAAATTAAAAAATTTTGTAATCTCGATAGAATAAAACTTTTTAAAGAGTATGTAGAATGAAATATTTATATCTATAACTGTAGGCCATATAAATAGACGTTTATATATTCCACTGGAAAAAGTGTTGTCTCCTATTATATATTCTGGCAGGTGTCATACTAATTACTGAAGGGTTATGAGCATTTCTTTAATTCAACGAAACGTCACAAATATTTTAAGTGTTTACAACAAGGTATTCAACCATTGTTATACAACGGTTTTATTTCGGATATTTCACATGATTCTATAAGCAAGTACATTCGTTCACAGTTCTGTAACGTACTTATACAATGTCCTTAAGATCACGAATCTGAAAAAGATTAAATGTAATTCCGTATATGATAAAAAAAACAGTGTGGCTATGCACAAAGATTTTATAAATTAGTGTAGTGATTGTCAAAGGTTTTTGAATTTTCCCAGATGTAGTAGTAAGTGTGACAAAAAGAATCCCATTCTAAGATTTTAATCTAACTCATTCACCCCTGTAGTCAAATTTAGACTCACCCAGATAAATAAATAGCATGGTCTACGGTCATAATTCAAGAGTGAAAAAGTTCATATTGCATGTAGAATTATTATATAATTTTGATATTCAATCGAACACCCATGTATTCAGACGATGAACTTAACCATTCTTCGGGGGTTGATGAGACATTTTTTATATTGAAAAATAAGTCCTCTCAAGTTTTTACTTGAAATATTTTTACCTGCATAGAGATATACATTTACCTTTTTACAAGTTCAAATCTTAATAATGTTTGAGAATTCCTCATTTTCGTTGCACAGGCTATCAAAAATTGCGTTTGATGTCAACGTTTTGCAAATTTTACGGTCGATATTATAGTCTTGTTTGCGCTTACTCTGTTTCACTAAATGAAATATTGAGATGCCTGTTTGATAGCGGTTGTTGGGTTCGCTGTTCGTTGTGACGACGAGGATTTCTTCCTTACCAATTTCAATTGATTTTGACGGTGGACTTACGGTGGGTGTGATCGAACAAAAGGGGATGCTTACTCCCCCATGTCACTTGATCCGACCTCTGAATTTCCACAAGTCCCTGTTTGTCCTATATCACCAAATATGTATTTAAATTCTGGGGATCCTGAAGTTTTATACTTTTGTATCTGAGATTTTATATCTCTACTGTTTTTCGCTTTTCGCTTTGATTTGCACACTCTTTTCATCAATACGACCTGGGTTGGATCCTCGTGTGGGAAAGGTAAATAGGTGAGATGGAATGGTGGTCGCCAGTTCGGACTCGTTTTTTTTTGGGGGAGTTTTTATTTTGGTTTTTTGTTGTTGTTTTTTCTCCTATGGTAAGTAAACACTGTGAAAGAGATTACAAAGGTCTTAGTTTTTAGTTTAGAATTTAAACGGTGCCATCCATTCGAAATGATATTTTAGTATAAAAATAATTAGTCGGTACCAAAATACCAGGCACTGGGTTTATGTATACCCTCGGAGGCTCAAATAGTCCACCGTGGCAGTGGCAACGACCCAGAGATTGTAAATATTATAAAAATAATACCAAAGTTATAGTTTTCCAAAACAAAAAAGCCAACGCAAATACCTCAAGACGATCGTTTCTGTCAATAAGATATCAAATGAGGTCGCATTTCATTAAAATAGAATATTGGCCAAAACAATTTGCAATTAGTACTGAGTCAGTATCAGTATCATTCAATTTGACTTTAGGTTAATTCATAACTCTGTTTAAGTGACATGTTTACGAAAATATGCTCGAAAATATTTCTACTGCAACAATATACGTTTACTTCCAGTGATCATGAGAATTGTATTGTAGTATTTTGTGTGTGTGATCTAAATACATCTGTTTTGTATTGCAGGGGATCTAAACAGAGACAAAAAGAGCATATGGAAGGTAAGTCATTTTTATTGACTGTGCATCCTGCATTCCTTTATCTATTTTCATATATAAAAATTCGTTCATTTTTATGTTTTGATATAAGTTTAAAATAAATATACAAATTAACTAGTTTATGACACGCCACACTCACATTAATGAGTTAAACCTAGTTTCTCTCAGTGAACCAAACCTAGTTTTATTCCAGTTAAGCGTAGTTTTTCTCGTAAACCACATTAACTGGAGAAGACCTTGGTTAAACTGAAAAAATAGGTTTAACTGCGTCACAATTACATTGATACTAATTAAGGTGATTGTGGCGCGGTAAAACTTGGGTATGCTCGAGAAAAATTAGTTTAACTCATTTTTGTGATTTTTGGACAAAATGAGAATTGTATACAAAAAACTCAAGAGGCACTCATTAAACTGAAATTTAATATGATAGATATATTGCGTGGTATATATGTTGTAGATATGTTTGACAGTATGCGTGCTTGTAGGTTGCAGAATGCCCCGTTTTATGTTACTTATTATCGGGAACATGGGGAATGCATGCGTCTATATTAATCTTAGTACTAGAACCAGTTGTTTATTTTTAATCCAGGCGAGGATGCGGGAAAGGCTCATTTGAACCTCATTGTCAATATGTATATTAGTAACAAACTTACTAACGGTATTTTTGTTATCTTGCAGAGCTGTGTCCAGTCCAAGAAATGGGGTGTGTTAAAAGACTTAACCAAAGATATGAACACACATACAAACAAAACGCAAATTCTAACCGAATTAGCAAAATGCGCGGCGGATGGTACGTTATGGATATTTAATTCAAATAATTCTGTTTTAAAAATCATAAGTTTTAGAGAGACAGACTTGTCAGATAGGTTTAAGATAGGGGACCTTAGATGTGTTTATTTATAATATTTTGAAAAAACAATAATAGGTCATTTTTTCATCTAAGTTGACAATTTTAAAATTGAGAATTTTCATTATATAAAACAACCAATTTGAAGTAGAAATATTTTTTTCATATATCTACAATACATCTTGACTGTGTCTGTAAGAAAACAAAGGAATCTTTCTCAAACGAAATCTGTCAAAGCATCTTCAAAATATAAAGGAACAAAGTATATTTTTTCCAGCCGTAGGCGCAGATGGCCACAACTTGTATCTATCAGATGATCAAAATCAGGTATGTTGGATTTGCATCAATATCACTATAAATGATGTCATTAACAGTCTAAATTTAGTGTTAATAATGTGAATATCTATTGATTATCATTATGGGTGAAAATGATAGGGTGCTGTTACAACTATGATGTTGCTAAACGAAGGAGGCTAATTTTGTCTTTTGCCCGTATTTCTCCAGACAGATAAATATTATATTGAATATTTAATGCTTGCTCTCTGTCTCTGTCTGTCTTTTTCTCTGTTGCTCTCTCTCTTTCTCTCTCTCTCTCTCTCTCTCTCTCTCTCTCTCTCTCTCTCTCTCTCTCTCTCTCTCTCTGATGTGTGTCTGTCTGATTATTCATGCATATTATACATCCTCCTGTAGTATATGGAAATTTGTTTTTTCTCTCTTTTTCTCTCTCTCTCTGTATATATATATACATATATATATATATATATATATATATATATATATATATATATAATATATATATATATATATATATATATATATATATATATACATGTATATATATATATATGTATATATAGACAGTATAATGCATCACTCATTATATGATATGATATTAAGTTATAATTATAAAATATATTTTTCAGTTACACTTATCCAACAAAAACAGCAAGTAAGTAATTCTATTTATGTAGTTCTAAGTATATACCGCGTGCAGTTAGCTTTTCAAGTATTTTTTTATGAAATATATGATGCAAAAGAAGACACGCATTGAACAAATTAATCATGTCAGAAATGTGATATCTTAAAACCACAAATATTAATTATAAACACTATTCATTAAAATGAAATTAATATTTGCTTGTCTTATAATATAGGTACATATCTAATGGTTTATTAAGACGTGTATTTCATTCAAATTGCTTCGTGAAACATTTCCATCCATGGAAATCTATGGACATTCTATTGATTTATACTTTGGTATCTGAGATTTTTTATATTTCATTATCTTCACTTGTCACATTGTTAAATTTGTTGTGTCATATTCGTAGAAACCAAAGCTGTTTATTGTTTTCTCATTCTAGAAATCAGCGGCCATTAACGACAATAGGCCAGACCGACAATCGCCTTACCCTCCCTGCCTACGTCGCTCTTACAAAGGAATCAATTCACACGAACAGTCCACAACGGGTAAGTTTGAAATGTACTTTGAATTCACTCATAAAAGGTTAAAAAAAATTTTTTTTTAATTAAAATCAAACGATAACATTTTGATTTTTTGCCAGGATCCAAGATTTCCTGGTGGACTGGGTGCTGATGGGGAAAGAGCATCTTCAGCGATCGTCATTCCTCTTCTTCAAGGAAACTGTGAAATTATGGGCAAGTATAGACTTTTTCAGACCAATTATTCATGCTAAAAGTTATAAATGTCTTAACATTTATGTAAAATGGAATAAAAACTAGAGCAGAAACAAACTGAAACATTTTCTTTGCTCGATAAAATTGATTAAATTCTAATACATTGAAATCATTTAAATAATTTTTTTTTTTTCATTTAGGTGTGGTTGAAATATATAGAAACTATGGAAGTATTTCATTTTGTTCAGAAGATGAAGAGGTATGATATATATATATATATATATATATATATATATATATATATATATATATATATATATATATATATAATATAAAATCTTGATCGCTATCAACAAATATTTACTAATGAATACTGTTATCTAGTATAGCAACGGCAAATTAGAATGATTGTTTTTTATAAAATTATAATTTTATCAGAATGAATGGAGATTTCAGACTTTACCGATGTCTATAGTTAAACATTGATGTTGTGTGCAATAATGTGTTGTAGGTCGCCATGATGTTGTTAGTATGGGCTGACATTTGTGTCGAATATGTAGAGGTAATGCCATTGTCAGTCACTTTTATCATTGCTAATAGATCTTATATTAGATATAACCTGTGTTGTTCATAAAATACATACATATTCATTTAAAAAGAGACGGATTTTTAACTACAAAAAAGTATTCATATGAAAAATGTTTTCACGGTTACGACTTAGGGAAGTAGATAAAAAAAAAGATCCAATACTCGTATTGCTTTCTTGATCCTTTGCGACATTTCCGTACTCTTATATCACATTTATCTCTTATTTGGAAGTTCTTCTTGGGCACTGTATATTTACATTTAGAGTTCAGTGACTTAAATTTTATATTTTCAAAATACAAACACCAGATTCAAATGAGAATCTGATAAGCGATTGCCGTGATGATTGATTGCTACTCATTCTGATGTTTGATTATTAATTGTGATTAAATATATATCCTTAACTTATCTCCTTATAATTTCCTAAATATTTTGATATCAACATAATGATGTTGAACATACTCTTGTGTAGTCGTTTGGTCTTGCACTAACGATTTTTAGTTCAACGTTGCATTGCGTGTAACTCGTCGGTAATCAATTAGTTAACATACATTTTGATGCAAATCCCATGACTCAAACATTGAAATTTTGTTCTTCTGATATTGTGTGTACATTACATGAACAACCCAGGGTATATCCTTAGAACAGCGGATTCACACATACCTTGCTTTAACATCCTGCTTATAAGCTCTCGATTAACAAATTTTTTGTGTTTTTAGTATGTGGTAGCACAGATACAATAACGCCTGTTTTCTTGTTACTAAACCTTCTATTATACAATAACATGTTATTTCCTTCTTCTTCTTCTTCCCAGACCACAGATAATATAGCATTTTGGGGATGCTATGCCATGACATTCATAGAGGTATTTCCACGACATTCGATGTATAATGTGTTGATGTAAACTATGTTGTGGACCTTACAACTCCCTTTTATATATATATATATATATATATATATATATATATATATATATATATATATGTATAAAGTCAAACTTTCATTAAAGTCCACCTCTGTATAAAGGGCACCTGCCTACTAAGACCATTCAAACATATCCTTTGATAACGTTTAATAACAAAGAAACCTCTTTATGAAGGCCAACAGCTACTTTTGCCTGTTCCCTTGTGTGACCTTTATAGAAAGTTTGACTGTATGTATATATATATATATATATATATATATATATATATATATATATATATATATATATAATATATATATATATATATATATATATATTGCATGTATGCTATCGTTTTGCTGTAACTAATATCATTTAAATGTATATTCAAATGAAGTAATAAACATAACGCTTTGGAAATCGATTTTGCTTGATTAGATCTACATGTCTGTTGCATGTTAAACTGACCTAAATGCAAGTGATTTGGTATTATGTTTTTGAAATTTATAACCACTAGGTCGTTGCGATTGTTGGTGGACCGTTTGAGTCCCCGAATATATACAAAAACTTAGTACCTGGTATTTTGGTATCGGCTGATAATCTTATACTAAAGTAATATTTCGTACTGATAGCACCATTTAAAATCTAAATTCTTCTAAAGCTAAGATAGCCATCTCTTTACAGTGGTTACCTAAGTGCAAGTTGCAAAATGTGTTAGTCGTAAGCAACGTTATGTATGTTTGCATATAGATTTTGATATATACTTTACCAATCTTGACCTTTTCGCCGAACTGGAGAGGTTTCCATGGTTTGCGTGTGGCATGCTAACAGGAGACACTGATTCCTTCCGGACACCTGGCCCCTTTCCGTTTTGGCATTTGCAATTGTTCTTCATTTTGAAATCATTTTTGATATCGAATTTTGGCCTGTGCTCGGCACTTACGGCCATTGAGCAGTGAGGGTTCTTTAACGTGCCGACACCTACTGTGACACGGGACCTCCAGTTTTTACTGTCTCATCCGCAAGACAGGAAACCAACCTGTCGCCGGCGGGACTCGAATTCACGACCTCACGATCCAGAGTCGAGCGCGCTACCGACTGAGCCAGGCCGGCTCGTTTGTGTTGAGGATATATACATAGACCCAGTAACTGGTATTTTTGTACCAGCTGATTATTGTATGCTAAAGTGATATTCGTGTCGATAGTACATTGTTTCTAAACTTTTCAAGATAGTAATCCTTTTACAGTCCTAACTCTAAGACGAATTTAACAAATGCATTTAGATTTGCATGTAGTGGTTCACCTTGTCCAATACCCCTTTTTCCTTACGGGAATATACATCTAGATTCGAGTTAAACCGATGAAGTATTATTGACAGAAATGATCGTCAGTAACAAGATGTTGACATTTATTTTGTCTTTTTGTAAGCCATTCACTTTGGTATTATGTTTATGATATTTTTACACTATATTCTGTAATGCAAACGCGTAAGACATATTCTGGGCCCAAAGTCACCAAATTTACTCAGTACTCAAGCCCAGCTAACTTTTCATGATTTTCAGGTAAATTCAGACAAAATTTATTCTGTAACTGGACATATGTGTATTATGACAGCATAAAATTGTAAATAATGATACAAATTATTGCTCATTTGAAGACAACTTCAGAAATATTAAAAAATTGATTGAGTACGTACTCAAATTTTGAGTACCGTACTCAACACATTTATTCATTTTTTACAGAAAAATCATAAATGTGACACAAAATTTATATGTGAATAATGAAAAACAATAATATGTTTCCTAATCATTAAAACCCAACAGTTTTACCAACGATTATATAATCAAAATGATGAAATTAAAGTTGAGCTTGAGTACTGAGTAAATTTTGTGATTTCGGGCCCAGATCGACCATTTTTGAGTTTTTGTATTTGCATAGACTTATACGCAATTATGAACTAAATAAAACAAATTTTAACTTTTTTTTCATTATCTATAGATTTTTTCTAAATAAGTATTTCATAAGGAAGATAATTATAACGGTATTTTCATTAAGTTAAAACATTGAAAGTCAAGATATTCCATCGTTGATGTTACTTATCTAATATTTCTTGAGAGTGTCAAACTAAAAAAATTATTAAGGTATTGAAATTCTTGAAATAGATAATCATTTAGCATAGTATAGAGTAATTCGAACATTTTCACTGTTTTACTTTAGATGTATAACAAAATGGTAAAACAAAGGAAACTGAATGACTTCTTATTAGCAGTGACAAAGTGAGTAGTTTTCATTCAAATGTATTATTTCATATTAATTGCATATTATTTCTTTCTTTCTTTTTGTCCTGTCTGTCTGTCCGTCTCTCTTTCTCTCTCTCTCTCTCTCTCTCTCTCTCTCTCTCTCTCTCTCTCTCTCTCTCTCTCTCTCTCTCTCTCTCTCTCTCTCTCTCTCTCTCTCTCTCTCTCTCTCTCTCTCTCTCTCTCTCTCTCTCTCTCTCTCTCTTACAATTTCAAAAGCCAGTTTGTCCATGTTTAGGGCATCCAATAATTATTTAATTACGTTTTGAGGATACGTTTACAGCATACCACAACACAGACGTTTAATACAAAGGAATAATTAAAATACACCTCTTTTTACAACTATATTATAATTTTTTAACATCCATCTTTATCATATGTTTTCCAGATCAATATTTCAAGATATTGTCAGTATGGATACAGTCATTATGAAGATAATGGTTTGTAGTTTTCGTGTTTAAAATCACGTGTCTAATACGACATCATGTGTAAAAGCATTGACGTCATTAGAAGATCTTCATTACACTAATTCGTACACCTGCATGAAATAATTACCTGGAAAAAACCGTTAATTTGTCGGTTTGCTATTAGTAATGCGATGTGGATTACATATTTTTCATACTGAGCAACAAATAAGTCTAACAAATCACTCTATACCAGGAAAGCCTAGATTTTTTGTGACCTTACCTGTTCAATAATTTTATTTTAAATTGCTTTCTGTATAATGACATAAAATTTTTATATGACATATATTAAATTCAGCATCTTTTTGCTTTAATTTTCTAAAACCCTCTTGGATGTTAGAGTGATTATTTCAATATACAAAGAAATTCCGTTTTATGAGACCGTTCTTAAAACTAATGGTAAAATGGTTCTAGAGTACTCAAATTCATTCAGGTGAACATGTAAGATTTATTTCGTAAACCAGGCAAACTATCGCGGATATTCTTAACATGCGTCCAACGTTGTCTAATCTCTGTATTTGGAATAAGAGAATGACTATAATGTCAGTCCATATGGATCATATCGATACAATAACACAATTTACTATTATACCAGGACCAAGTTGCACAATACATGTTACATTATCTATATTAGATTCGAACTTGAGTATTTGTTTTGTCTCCTTTTTAAAACTGCAACTTTGGTATTGTTTATGATATTTAACCTATTGTTAGCCTATTGGTTTAGCACTGGTTAACTCTAAGTTAAATTAACAAAGTATTGTGCAACCCTGTCCAGATCGAAAAGTCAAGGGATAATTTAAAAAAAATAATAGTTAATGATTTGATTTCTTTATTTCCGCTACTCAGGATTATGCCAAGAAACTGGTAAACGCCGACAGAGCTTCGTTGTTCCTTTTGGACACACAGACTAAAGAACTATATGCTCGAATTTTCGACACTGGTCGCGTTGAAGAACATGCTCCACAGAAAGAGATTAGGTATGTATATGTGTGTGCATTTGTGTACATATATGTATGTGTATACATATGTGCATGTTTGTATGTGTGCATGTGTATGTAACTGTGCATGTGTGAACATGTGCGTATGTGTGTATATGTGTGGATGTGTGTACATATGTGTATGTTTGTACATGTGTGCATGTGTGTGTACATGTGTGGATGTGTATTTACATGTGCATATGTGAACATGTGTGTATGTGTGTACATACGTGGATGTGTATATGTGTGTGTGGTCTAGCATAATGTTTTATTTTTAACTATAAAGGACTTTGATATTTTCGTATTGAAAGCCATGTTCTGTTCTCTCTCAAATGTCCAGGGAAAAATTAATACAATGGTTATATATAAAAATTGTAACGAAAAGTAATTATGACATTTTCCTTTATTCTTTTTTTTAATTATTTTTCCCTTCTATTATGTAATTCCAGATTCCCAATGGATCGCGGAGTAGCTGGACATGTGGCATCTACTGGTCAAATATTAAATATTCCTGATGCTTACACGGACAGCCGTTTCAACCGAGATGTTGACCTACAAACGGGCTATAGAACAAAAAGTATTCTCTGTATGCCAATCTACATACGTGGAAAGTACGTGCAGACGTTCTTTCTTTATTTTTTTTTCTTTCCAGTTTGATAGCCTGATATTCACCCAGTACAAACACAAAAGACTTTAAAAAGTTTATATAGAAGTTGATATACAGTCAAACCTGCCTTAAAGGCCACCTGTTTTCAGCAGCCACTTGTCTTCAACAGTCAGTTTCAGTTATCCCCGATCAATTTCACTATATAAACATACCTAAACCAGCCACCACCTGTCTCACGCGGCCAATAGCCAGTGTTATACAGGACACAATACTTGGTCACCCTGTTTTAAGCAGCCATTTTTGGGGATGGTTGATCGCATTATCTATTTTTAGAAAATCTGTAAACAGGTAAGCTTGGCAGCACTGTAATGTACATGATTTTGACACCTGATCATCTTAACATCAAATTATCACATATTGGTATATGAATATACTTGTGTTGCTATACCGTGCATAATGGACACCGATTTTCTTGTAGTTTTTGTCAACCTGGACCCAAAGGGCACCTGTCTTATGCAGCCACTTTTTCAATTTCCTTTGAGTGGCTGCTGAAAACAGGTTTGACTGTAATTAATATAATTATCAATTCTGTTCATGGAAACTTGATTACATGTGTAACATGAGACAAACGTTAATTATATAACACAGCGACTACCAAAATGTTTCCTTAGGACAGTTTTGGGGAAATTGTTATTTCCATGTTTTCATAAGATTGAACATATGTGGATTTTTAAAAAAAATGATTTGAGAATGAGTGCAGGCGAGAACAACATTTTTTCCGGAGCTAAAATTTTAGAAAAATATATATATTACATCAGAAAGAATTCCTTGTTTTCTCACCTTTTATTTGTTATGTCAGAAGGACCTTTTTAATTAGCTCAGTGTGACTAATTCATGTACCACGTGATACCCGATAACGTTTGTGCGGGACTATTGTTTCTATTTGTGATGGAATGACGCTAGAAGACGATATCCCACGCTAACATCATTTCAGTGGGAAGATTACGTAGAGTTACGTTCCATCACCATTGGAGATACTAGTACCGCACAGACGTTATCGGTTATCACGTGATACATGAATCAGTCCCATTATAATCATAAACATAAAGATGTTATGGAAATCATGGGTAGGAATGCAGAGACGATTATTGAATTTTTTTCTGTTTAATATCATTCGAAGCTGAGATATGTAACACATTTTCTTTTGCAGTATAATTGGTGTTGTGCAGATGGTTAATAAATTTGATGGAACATTCACAACGGGAGATGAAGAATCTTTCGAAACGTTTGCAATATACTGTGGCTTGGCTTTACACCACGCAAAGGTATCGATAAATGTTTACTACCAATTAGAAAAAAAAGAAAAACATGGAGACAGGCAGAGACACAAAGCATGACACTGAAATCAAGACTGAATTAAATGAATAAGACAAAGAGATTTAAAGAAAGACATTTTTATTATCCAATCGTTCACAAGTTTTTTTTTCCTTTTCAAGCCCCAAGGTGTTGACAAACTTCACGCTCTGTACTTTAAGTACATTTTAATCAGGTAAATAAATAGTGTCTGTGTTGACAAAATGTTATGCCATAATTAAATTGTTGAGAGAAAAAATAATCAACGCCTATATAAAAGGTTTGACAATAGTATATTAAATCCTTTGTCATACCGTCAAGGTAGGACTAGATTTTCGTAGTGTTGAGGCTGTTGTAGTTTTCTGACATATGTAGAAATAACACTATCGGTATGGGATGTACATCACTGTGATAAATTCTGATTTATATTTTTGGTCTCTTGTTTTACAGCTGTACGATAAGATTTATAGATCAGAACAGAAGTACAGAGTGGCAGTTGAAGTGCTGTCATATCATAGCCAGTGTCATGATGAAGAGGTGGAGCAAATGAGACAACAAAACATTCCTGACCTGATACCCAGCATTCTTGAGTACGTGAAGTGTAAAATTTTTGCCACTAGTATTTCATATCTGTTTAATACCATGATCCGTTAAAACCTTTCAATTTACTGTGTTTCTATCCTTTGAAAATCTCTTTTTTCATCATCAAATATTTTCAGTACTTGAAAACAATTTATTCATTGCATTTTTAAAATGCATACCCCATACGGGGTTCAGTATAAGCTATAGTATTCAAAACATAATGTCAGTTCTTTATATAAACGACATAATATATGTCGGATTATAGGCTTTCTAGTGAAGGAAATAGACGTTTTTCGAGTTGTTCCATTACGTTCAGTTTTGTAGTAGTTTGTACTTCGATCACGTGACTACTGCAGGGGATAAAGAATAGATAGACGTTATTTCTTGTAAAGATGACAGATTTCATCATTTTTCTGTGGGTTGCTTTACAAATCTGTTGCCTATCACTGCATGCTATCCATATTCCGGGACATATATGCGATAAAATGCCTAACCGGAAGTGATGCATTTTGCTCTGAAGTTACATACTATTATGACGAATCGTAACAGAACAGAACAACTCGGTAAAGGTCTATTGTTTAAAGTTTATGTAATTCAAGTTATTTCCAAATACATCAGTTCATAAGAAAACGGAAATTAAAATACTAAATCAATGAATGAGATCCCTTTACTGGGTATCAAAGATTAAGAAAAACCTATATATATAAACTTATCATTCTCTGGAGTACAATGTATATATCGTGTTTAGTATAATAAAACGTATACCACATATTCTAGTGATCAAAAGTTATTTCTGATATAAGTGATATATATCATTTAGGGTCATCAATTGTGATTTATTTTCAGCTACGAGTATTCCCCTTGGGCAATTGACGGTACCAGCAAACCTGTGTATGTCCTTTATATGATGAGGGATATATTCAAGATGCATTCACAGTAAGTATACTAGAGGAAGTTGACAAATTTGTATAAAGTATTGGTGATATTAGGAATGGGCCCCATAAAACTTGACTTGAGTTGACAAAAATATTGACAGGGTTTCACTATTTTCAAAAATGTCAATGGCTTAAAGAGCAATTATCAAGAAGATTTAAAAGTTTGTTTATTAACATTGTCTCAAGTAGTATGGTGCCCAGTCCAAAAAGGTTATTCTATATAGATATCCTTGTCATACTATGACATTTCTCTGTATTAATTAATATGACTACATTGGTGTGATGACTAGATCTAATGTAGCTGCAATTAAAAAAAAATACCAAAAATATCATCATACCTACGTTTGTACTTAACATAACTGTAAATCTACTATCATCCGAATTCTTGGCGCTTGATGCCAGGTAACTTCCGGTTTTCAGTTTTTTAGTTCGACACATTTTTAAGTAAAGATATACTCGCCAATGACATCCGTACTACAATATTTTTCTTTCAGTAAAAGTGAAAATGATGAAAGGTATATGCCCTTTTAGTTATGTTTTCATTAAAAGCCATTAGCTGATTTAGATTTTCTCTGTTCTATCATTCTTTTCATTACATAAGTGTCATTTTTTCATTTATTTCGGAACTTTCTCTGCAGATGTTTTAGTCGTACATACTCCTCCGCTGTTAATATTATTTGATTTAATATTCACCAAAATAAAACTCTGTGTAATATCCATTATTTTTTGAAAGAAGGGCTTTCATTGGCCGAGGGGATTGACCGTCATGCTTTACGTCACAGAGTTGCTCGCATCTGGTCGGCGCAAGTTCTAGCCCCACTATTATGTGAGAAAGTTTGTCGGTCTACTTATTGAGGGACAGTGGCATTTACCCCAATATATTATAACCGACTTTACCGCCACTATATAACTTAAAAATTGTTGAGTTTGGCATGTAATGTACTGTGAGAACAAATTCAAACAGTATTCGAAATGAATTTTAAGAAAATCGTACTTTAGACTCCTAATATTTACTTTTTTATGATAGATATGTTTTAATGCAGCATATAAGTGTTATAGATTAATGAATGTACTTTGTAATGATATGTAGGTTTTCCCTGTGAGTATACACACTTCACTTTTTGTCTCTTTTCTGTTGTTTATCCCGTAAATGAGTCAATATGTATGACAAATTTAATATAAAACTGTTTCCATAGTTTCCAAACTTTCAAAAGCATCTCTCTAACAATAAACATGTTGTTTATCATCATATTGAGAAAATACTAAATGTATTTTGCACGCAATGTTAAAATGTGCACGTTTATACATAAAAAGTATGTTCATCCTCAATTTCATTCACTTATTTTTCCATCGCATGTTGTTACTGCCTGTGTTCTTGTTCTATGTGGCATGTATCGTCTTTAGTTATATAATATTACAATATATTAATCGAGTATTTAACATTTCGTAAATAGTGTGCTGCAATACACAATTTCCGAGTTATACCCGAGTGTTCTCCCTTGACTAAAGCTCTTCATATTGAAATATACAAAAGTTATGATGTTTCCAGCAGCGGTGTGCTAAAACTATATTTGATAGCATAGGCTAGGTAATGTTGTATTTTCATTGGTACATTCTCGACTTTATTGCCATCTTAGGGAAGTTTAAATTGGTATATAATTATGTTTCGATGGAAGTTGTTAAATTTCAATCACTCTCAGACCAACTAAGAAGACATTAGTAGGAACAATAATAGATATGGCTGCGACTTATCATTCACTGTTGTCAGGACTGTGCACTTCCCTGAGCTGTGTCTAAAACAACCAAATTAGTACCCAATATAAAATCAAAGATTGCTCGGAAATAGTGTATTCATTTTCTGTCTTCGAGAAGTAACTAAAGTGTACTTATATATATATATATATATATATATATATATATATATATATATATATATATATATATATATATATATATATATATATATATATATATATATCTGTGTATTAAATTCTGAGACAGACAAATGTTGTACTAGTTTGTCGACTCATTTCTTCTATATCTTTTTCTGACGTATATCTTTCATTTCAATGTGTAACTATTGATAGTTGTCAAATATTTCATTTTAAGATCTCGAATATGCATTACTTAAACTCATTCACACCTAAAGACACATTTTGACTACCCTAAGTCATTAATTTAAAGAAGAGTCCATTGTTTTTTAGGGGTTGATGAGATATGGTCCCTCACAGTGATAAAATTATTCGCCTGCAATAACGAAGGCTGGTGTATTAAAGTGCAAATAAATCATCTCTGTACAAGGACAATTTTTTGTTTGGTGAAATAGGAACCGAATACCGAGATGTGATCCAGAGAAAGATTTTTGTTCCTTTGCATAAAGGAAAACAATGGAACCTGTGTACATCATTGCTTAATATATACCAGCTTCCTATAGTCAACGTCTGTCTTTCAAATAGCTAGAAAGAAATACGTATATTCATGACTTTTTATTGGCATATTCATTTTTGAAATTGATTTGTACTGAAAAACTTTTATCTATTGTGCAATCAGTTGCCTAATCAGATCTTATATGAAGATTTAAATGTAATGTGTGCGCATGTATGACGTATGTGTGTGTGTAAACATGCACGAGAACGTGCATGCGTGTGTGCGTGTATGTGCAGGTAAAGTTATGTTAGGAGTTGTGATTCTGATAAAAGTATAGTACATAATATTCCCAGCTATCGAATATAATTCATCGAAGTTTCCCGCAACTTTTATTTTAGGTTTTTTTTTCTTTCTTTCTTCGGTGACAGCAATTCATTTTAAATATGAACAATTGACATATATTTGGCTTCATAAATTTATTTCCTTTTGCAGGTTTGATATAAACGACATTCTCAGATTTACGTTAACTGTCAGGAAAAATTACCGAAATGTACCGTATCACAATTGGGCACATGCATTCTCCGTGGGTCATGCGATGTTTACTGTCATAAAAACCGCAAAACACAAGTTTACGCCGATCGAGGTAATATATTGTATCATAATGTTTATTGTTGCTATTTATTTGTGTACATATGAGATATTTCTTTACAGTAAACAAATTAATCAAGATGATAATGATATCATTTCTTTATTTCAGTGTCTGGCGCTGTTCGTGGCGTGTTTATGTCACGATCTCGATCATCGAGGGAAAACGAATGCATTTATGGTGAAAAGTGCGTCACCTTTAGCGGCCATATACTCCACATCCACCATGGAACACCACCACTTTAACCACACCGTGACAATTTTACAGGTAACTACTGTATACCTGGAAATGTTCGCTCCCGTTTATTTTTTGCAATTTAAAATGAAGGCGAAATTTTCAAGCTAAATAATTGAAGAGCGGATGTGTGTCATCCATAGGACAATGGTGATTTAGGGCGAATATAAGACGGCGTGAATATATTTTCTGTCATTAAAAGGGTGAAAATAACAAGGAATGATATAGGTGTACAGTGTGATTGCTGAATGCTAAAATCCTGCGTTTGATGTGTTTGACAACAACAGCAGAGAGTTTATGGTTTCTCTATCACGGAAATTCGTGAAATTCTCATTACTGTAAATCCGGACATTTTCGTGGACTTTATTTTCGCTATACAGAAGTCTAAATTTTTTTGGCAGGCAGATATTATCGTGTATTTAATGTTTATGTCGTCATACTATTATTATACTTCATTACGCGATAATTTTATTTTTGCGAGCGAGAGCTTTCGGAAAAATGCGCGTAATTAAACCTCTCGCGAATAAAACAGGGTTTACAGTAGTTTTTAGTATTAATATCATCAAAGAATATTTCTATTAAGCAAACAAAATATAATCCCGTTATATTAAAATTTAAACCTCAATCTAAACACATGGCGCATCGAAAGCTATGGCGTCTTAGACACTTTGTTAGTTTTGATTTAAACCTATAAAAAAAAATGACTCGTTATAGCCTTTTAATCCGTCGTTTAGGAGACCACCTCGATTTTATTACTTTAAATATTCAGTCTCTTGAGAATTTCTTCAAAAATATTAGGTAAATCCAATTTGAGTCAGTCAGTTAGGTGATCTTAACTCATCGATCCCTGTCGCAACATTTGGACTCATCTATTTTAAAGAATGGTAAAGTCCATTGTCAGACTTCAGGAGTGTATGACTATTCTAGAATAATTTTACATGCAATAAGACTTTGTTCACTCTTAAGTTATGGCAGTAGACCAAATTAATTATTGATTCGGATTTTTGTTTGTTTATTGTTGTTGAATGTCCCACTCTTTCACTCATATGGAGAGTCACCAAATGCCGGTGAAGGGCTTCAAAATTTGGCCTATGCTCGTCACTTAGGACCATTGAGCAGTGAGGGTTATTTAATGTGCCGACACCTACTGTGACACGGGACCTCGGTTTTTACTGTCTCATCCGAAAGACAGGAAACCGACCTGCAGCAGGCTGGACTCGAACTCACGACCTCACGATCAAGAGTCGAGCGCGCTACCGAATGAGCAAGGCCGGCTCTATTGATTTGGATTAGTTTAGATATGACCATAGGTTGACGTGTCAATAGCGAGGTTCCAATGTATAGATGTCTAGAGGGACAACACTTGTCCAATAAACAATCAATAAACCAATGATCAAATTAGACTTTTATATTTATGTAGACTTTTTTCGTTATCTATATTGTTTTAGGTCAATGACTTTATGTTCAATTTATCTAATACTTGCCAAAACACAATTTTACATAAAAAGAATTTACCTTTATACCCGACTGTCTATGAAATAGCATCTTTACTGTCAAACCTGGCTGTATTGAAATCGAAAGGGATATATTTTTCTTTCAAATAAACGGGTTTCAAATCAACTGGGTTACAATGGTAATGAAGAAATTTGACTGGAGAATGAAACTCATTTCAAATATAAAAACTCAGATACCAAAGTATAAAACTTCAGGATGTCCAGGATACATATATAAATCTGATAAAGCGGGATGTCAGTGTAATAGGGTTCAATAATATAAGTGAGTTCAACCGTAAGTTAAAAGTGGGTAATAAATTTTTTTTATGAATTATGTCTTATATCAGCAGTGTACAATAAAGGTAAGATGATATTCAGTTTGGTTGAACTGTCGTGAAACATTGATTATCTCATTTCAGAACGAAGGTCACAATATTTTCAAGTATCTGTCATCAACAGAGTACAAACAGGTAATTATATATATCGGAATGACACATGTAATTATTTCCATATAGCACTTTGGGAATGACACATGTAATTTAATAATAATAATAATAATAATAATAGTGATAATGATGGATAACTGTCAGTGGGTTTCCTTTTGTGAAACTAATGAAATTTTTTTTTTTCGTTTCTGTTATACAAAACACTTCGTTTTGATATTTTTAGAATAACTGTAGTTTTGAGCATGGTTCTATTATTAATATGCTTTATTTCACGAAATAGAGATTTTTGCAAAAGTTCGAAAACTTTAACAAAGTAATTCTATAAGTGCACATAAAAATTGTAGAAATACGTTTAACACAAGTTTGTCAGACATCAACCTATAAAAAAATAGGTCTCATTTGTGAACTTTTTACATCGTGATGGACATGTGCAGTATACTTCACAAATGTGGCGAAAGTCGTTCCCCTGCCAGTATGGCGTAATACTGTAGTAAATCAATTTAAAATTAGTTTCAAAAAGCTTTGTTCTATAATGTTAAATATTACTTTAAAGTTATGTTATAATGTTTCCTTTCAGATCCTCGGAGATATCCGCCATTGTATTTTAGCGACAGATCTGGCATTATTTTTCTCAAACCGCTCGCGTCTTCAGGATATTGCCGACAAAGGACAGTTCTCCTGGGACAATGCAGATCATAGGTATGTTTTAAAACATTCATTATCGGTAACAATTGACAGTACAAATAATAGATTTTACCATTATTTTGTCACTTTCCCATTAGTACATATGTGATATTAGTAATCAGTTATCAAGACGTTTTACTTCCGCTATAGCGAGTTCAGTTTAAACTGTAACCTCTATACGATGACAAGGACCCCCCCCCCACTCTGCTGGGGAGCGTAATATGCAAATGATAGTGTAATTCATGTAAACCACATGCGCTATAACGGAAGTAAAACTCTCAAATTTGGCATTCAAGGATCCTATCCCGGGTACTGACATTCGTTTGACATACCCTCAGAGTAGGGATTACTTTACGTCAATGCTGGTTATAATAGATGCCATACTCTTCTCACATTTGTGGCCAAAATACCTTTCTTCTATCAGGTACAATTAATGATACCATATAAGTGGAAATTTAAGTGAGACGCAAATTTAGCGTTTTGTCCTAAAAATTTGGCATATAATTTTAGCGATGAGTAATTTTAGAGATTTTATGATTTAAAAACGATATGTCTTACCTACGATGAGGTAGAAATAGTTATCAATATTCAATTTTAACGATCTCAACAACCTCACTAATCATGCCAAAATTGAACCATTGCCAAAAATTCTGCTTATATGGTATATGGCTGCATACTGTATAAAGTTGAAACTAATTATTTATGCCTCGTGCAGATTGACAACTGGTAAAGTGCAATTTCCAATGAAACCTTTGAAAATATTTTGTATAAAAGTCAAATAGATTTCATCTTACAAAAACATTCAATCTCGAAATTCAATTCTGAGCTAATGAATAATTCTAAGATCTTAAGTCAAATAATATGTAAACACTTTTTGCAAGATTGTAAAGCGAATTCCGGTTAATGAAATGGCGGTGTCCGTCCTTCTGTCTGTCTGTTCTCAACAACAATTGTTTAGTTCTTGTAATTAGTTTTATTGAACTATATATGTCTATAGACCTTGCAATCTGTTTTTTACATTTGGAGTTCAAAGTAGTATTTTGATGTGTACGAAGTAATATTTAGATGAGTTCAGATGGGGACGGGAATTACTTTGGAAACCTATGTGAAAATCATTATTTCATAAATAATTACATATTTTATATAAAGCCATATATTTACTTGTACCTTAAGAGAAGAAATGTTTTTTTTATGTATGTTCTATGTATTGAAAGCCATTGACATCCCCACCTAAAACATGTTTGAAATACACTCATTGGTGATGAATACGGAGGTTCTTGGGGGATCCTGTCCCACCCACTAAAATGTATTTTACTTATAGACTTGTTAGCATCCCACCCCTTAACTATATATATATATATATATATATATATATATATATATATATATATATATATATATATATATATATATATATATATATATATATATATATATATAAAACATATTAATCGTTATGGGAAGACACATCAAATGGTGTACATGGGCATCCTTGTGGTTCTGTTCCATCCCTAAAATGAGTGAGTTTTTTCTTATCACTTGATAACCATTTTCAACCCTACTCCTATACCATATATTCAGTGTCCTTATGGAAATATGCATATAGGGGGCCATGCCCCACCTCCTTAAACACTATGAGATTTTTTACTTATAACTTGAAAACCGTTCACATACCCAACCCTAAAATATATCTTCTTGTCCTTTTTGGAAAGACTTAATCAGTTGTGTATTTAGGGGTTGTGCCCAACCCCCTTAAATTTCACAAACACGTATTATTTTCATATCTGTCGGTACTTCGCAGTCTGGTCATATGGCTTTTTGGGTTTTTTTTTTTTTTTCTTTTTTTTTTTTTTTGGTGGTTTCTTGTTTCTTATTGAACTGTTTTGTATAATCACAGTGTGTCTAGTTTATCAACCCCAAGATACCCAAACCTGGGACAAGTTGTTATTGTTACACTGTGATATCGCCCCGGTACCGAAGAATTAATACATTCAGAATAATTCTCAATGACAGGATATACCTGATAAACTACATGTCATTATTCACAGAATGCTGCTACAAGCAGTAACAATTATGGGATGCGACCTGTGTGCTAACGCTAAACCATGGAAAATACATGTCGATATCATCAGCCATATATTTGATGAGTTTTATGCCGAGGTAGTATATGTTCAAAACATGCATGTGTCAATATTTGTTGAAACTGGAATGAATTCAACAATTTGAGCGAAATCTCTCAACTAGTTAGATTTGAACAATTCTCTACCTGATTTTGAGCATCTGTTTTATTGTCGGTATTTTGTATTTTGGTTGTTTGTATCTTTGTCCATGAGTATTCTTGTTAATTTTCTCTGACTATTTTCCACTTCCATGAAATTGAACGAATCTTATGATTTAATCTTTTTTCAAGCCATACATGTCAATTTTCCTTTAAATCTAAACATGATAAACATGAAATTTAACCATTGACCCCTATATCCACATTTTTTACTCTCTCATGTCAAAGAGTGATTAAGTCCACTGTCCGAATACAGGGGTGTATGACTTAAAATCTAAATTTTACAATGATTGTACATGCAGTATTAACATTTTTCATCCTTGGATTTTGACAGTAGACCGTACAATTTATAGTTGTGGTTAAATCTATGATGGTAGGGATTGATGAGTTAAATGTCATGACAAAATTGGAACTTCTCTCAGTTTTATATTCTTGAATTTTGCTTTACAGTTTTTATTTAAATTGCCAAACATTTTATCGACACAATACATCAAATTTTATTTGTACAAATCAAGTGAAATGAATTATATATTTGTTGTTTCCATAATATTTTTATCGACCATCAACTTGATGTTTACTTAGTCATTGCTTATCATAATAGGTAAGCCAGCCTGGCTCAGTCGGTAGCGCGCTCGACTCTTGATCGTGAGGGCGGCAGGTTGGTTTTCTGTCTTTCGGGTGAGACAGTAAAAACCGACGTCCATTGTCACACTAAGTGTTGGCACGTTAAAGAACCCTCACTGCTCCTCGGCCGTAAGTGCCGAGCATAGGCGAAAAATTTGAAGCCCTTCATCGGCGTTTGGTGACGTCTCCATATGAGTGAAAGATATTTGAGTGGGACGTTAAACAACAATAAACAAACAAGCAAACAATCATAATAGGTTATTTCGTCCAACACCACTCTGATTCTACTGATAAATGTACTAAAGTTGCTATGAAAATATGCAGGGATTTTTAAATTTGAATGTTATTTTATGCCACAATCAACCAGTTTTTAGTTACAAGGTGGCGGCCATTTTTATATTTTAATGGTGGAGGAGAGAACCCGATTACTCAGGAAAAGACTTCCGGCATTCCGCAAGTGAATTTAGGAATTTCGAAGAGACATTACATATGTACTTTAATTTTTTGGAGACCAGGTCTTTTAGCAAATTATCGGCATTCTGATGGGAACAAATTGTGTACCTCCTTTGGTCCGCCTATTCCTTTGTTTTTGTAAAGAAAAACTTCTTCAGAAACTTTTGAATCAGAATTCATTTTGAGGTAGATTGGAACGATATATTTTTATCTGTTAAATATATATACAAAAATCTGTGCTTCCGTTACTGCAAATTAGTTTTATAGTCATCTTAATACATTTAAAAACAAGTTATTGATAGTTTATAAATACCTATACCTGTTATTTAAATAAAGATGAATTATGAAATTTACAACACCAACTGCCACTTGGTAGCCACAAAACGGGTCGGATTTGGCATTAAGTCACAAGTCGTAATTCTTCATAAAATGGTGGCATATCATAAGTGTAGCCCTTACACTAAGTCTAACACATATTATCTTTTTGTAATAAAATGTTCGCAGAATGTCAAGCCTTGTAAAATTATACGAAGGTACACTTTGGTCTCTAGATTTCGAAAACACTTAAATTTATAAATTTGCTAATTTTACAGTTAAGAAATTGGATGTTGAAATTTGCATATTATATTAAAACCAACAAAATGCTGCACAAGCAATAACAAACCATGATACAATACACTTGAGTATTCACATTCGATTTTGACCAACCCCAAGTATAAAAAAACTATAGCGATAGTGTTTTATGTGTATGCATGTCCGTACGATGTAGGTATATGCAGTGCTCGTTTGTAGTTGTAATTAGAGTTCTACTTAATATATATATATGCTCCTTAATGTTATTTTGGCGCTGTTAAACCTAGTATTTCTCTAGAAAAAAAGTAGGTTTAACTCATTTTCGCAAACTTTGCGCTGTTAAACCTTATTTGTCTCTCAGTTAATGCGAATTAATGAGAAAAAACATGGTTGAACTAGAGAAAGAATAGGTGTAACGTAGAACAACTAAGTTTGAATCATAAATGTGACTTTGGTGTTTCTTTCATATGTATGCATCTGCATTTTGTAGTACCTTTGTTGTGATTTCAGGCGTCTCATTATGGCCAACAGCATGACTGCTTGTGATCTGTGTTCTATGTACAAACCATGGGATCTACAGCTGCAACTTGTCGATGTAATCATGGAGGAGTTCTGGCTTCAGGTTCGCTATAGATTTCCAAATTTGTTGTTGTTTGTTTTCTTTAAAATTATGATGTTTAAAATTTTGTTGTCAAATTTGTCGGTCTTGCAACAATTACATGGATTTTAATGCTCTATTTGGTTACTTGTACAAGTTAAATAGAAAAGCTTTCATCTGATAACCTACACTTGGCGTCAGATTGAAAAAATTGTTCTTAACCCTTTCACCCCTAAATACCTAAATGGAATGCCCTATTATATTGTTTAGACCAGTCTATTGTGGTCTGTAGGGTTGAAAGGGTTAATTCGATCTTGCTCCAGAAACCAGTTTCTTTCTTTCTTTAATTTAGGGACACAATTGCATACAGCTATCAATATCGATTTTCCTATTAAGACTATTAATCTATTAAGACCAACATAAATTTAAAAAGTATTGCACTGGAAAAAGCAAAATGAGATAAAAATGAGAATTTAAATTCGTTTGAGGGGTGCATTTCACCAAAATTCCAAAAATTCAAGATTCTTTTTTTTTATTATTTATGAAATGTTGCCTTCTACTGAAAAAAAAACATTGGTCAACGCATCGTTTAAAATATTGCTAAATGGGTGAAAAAATATATACCCTCTAAGACGATTTGAGAATTACTTATATTAAATTCTTAAAGCTGTGCATATTTTAGCTTTTGTTTCAAAATTGACTGAATCAATGTTTAATATTTTGTCAATTTTATAAGATGATATAGTACCAGTTTGCTCATAGTAATACGTTTGCAAAGAGTAACAAATTAAAACATTAACGGCAAAACCAGCCCCCGAAAACACGCCACTTCTAGAAATCGACCCACTCAATGGATGCATCCATTTTTTTTTTATTGAGAATCGTCTCCTAAAAACTACACCCCTCTTTTTGATGTTCCTGATTCATTACATTTATTTTTTTAAATTTTCTTTGTAATTCATCTGTTAATTTTGAAAACGTTTTCATGGCTGCATGTATTATTTTTATTGTTAGAAAAGTACTAATTATAATTACTGCAACGCACCTGTTGTTTGTCAAATATATCAATGCAGGGTGATGAAGAGAAGAAATTAGGCAATATGCCCAATCCTATGATGGATCGTGAAAATGTTGACCAATTACCTATTACACAGGTACCGTGTGCAGAACAAATTAACAATTGACAATATATGTCAAATCACATATCACAGACGGGCACGTGTTTATCCACGTGAAAGTACTAGAAGGCACTTTTCTTGAAACGTTACTAATAAACACTATCTAATCACCACTGGACAGTGAAAGAGTTCTATCCTTGTGAATTAAACAAAATGTTTTTATTTCCTTTACAATATCTAAGGAAAGAGAGAATTGTCTGTCAAATTATAGGATACGATCTGTAGTAGAAACGTTACACATTTAAAGATGGACTAAAAATCGCACATTTCTTGTTCAATCATTATATCAACCTCAAATTAATTTTGTAGGTTGATATAACCATCCAACAACTAGCACATGCGGATTATAATGACGTCAGAGTAGGACTGACGTCAAGCTTGTCGTTTTTTCAAGTCCTGCTACTTTTTACTATTGTAATCATTGAGGGTATATCACATAGTTGTTCCTTTTCATATTTCTGTAATATAAATTAGCCAGATAGGATAATCATTTAATAAAACAATTGTTGATTTTTTATATCGGTTGGCCATAGGTAAAGTGATTTTCACCTCGACCATTTATCATCCACGGTGAATATCATTTCCTTGGGTATGATAAACCAAGGTGTCAACCTCCCCATAAGTCAATAATCATATTATCCAATTGAGAAAATAATAACTGTGTCGTAAGGATAAAGAACAAGAACAAACCAAATGATGTTGTTTGTACTCAATCTCTTACTCAGAGTTGTCTGTCTTTGCACTATCGACTGTCCTTCGGATGAGACAGTAAAAACCGAGGTCCCGTGTCACAGTGGGCGGGGGCGCGGGGGTTTGGTGTTTCTGTGTTTGGGGTGTGGTGTCATAGCCGTAAGTGCCGAGCATAGGCCAAAATTTGAAACCCTTCACCGGTATTTGGTGGCGTCTCCAAAAACCGAGGTCCCGTGTCACAGTAGTTGTCGGCACGTTAAAGAACCCTCACTGCTCAATAGCCGTAAGTGCCGAGCATAGGCCAAAATTTGAAACCCTTCACCGGTATTTGGTGGCGTCTCCATATGAGCGAAATATTCTTGAGTGGGACGTTAAACAACTGCACTCTCGATCAATCTCTGTCAACATCTCGATTTTTCAAGATTCTTGAAAAATAAATAAATATACTCTAGATTTTGGTCTTTATAAGCTATTTGCATTTTTGCATAAATCCTTTGTTTTTGACATAGAATAAAATACTATTTGAGGCGAAAATAGCTTTTAAAAATGTCTATAAGAATAGGGACTTTATATCTGCGGAATGTATCCTTATTCTGAGTAATTTGGTTTTTATATTCATCCTGTTGGTTACATGACCACGTGTTTTGGGACTGCTTTTAAGACGTTGACGAGTCCAAGGACTGACAACTCTGTGTAAGAAATTGGTCTGTACCAATTACTCCTCAGCAGCATTTGGGCCAATCAGAAGAAATGTTATTTTGAAGCCGTGTAATAACAGATTTCATTGAGTTATTTAATCAACGGTATTGCATTGTGTGTCCTACATATGCAACATGACCATATTATAGTTTTATTAAAAATATAAAGACCTAGAATGTATCTTTCTGTATTACACGCACTAATTCACCTTGAATGTTTATATACACTGTTTGTGTTTACTAATCATCACTTTAACCAATATTTGTGTGTAGGGAGACGAGGAACGTTCGCAAGGTATTACACCCATGCCGATGATGGACAGAGAGAAAAAACATGAACTTCCTCATCTAGAGGTAAAACTGTATACTCAAAATCAAGCTATTTATGGTATTCTTTGCTACAGAGGTTACTCCTAGATTCGGAATACTAGAATCGCTTTCGTTTTCCTATTTCTTATGGGTTGGAAGGGTTGCCGTTCATTTGTATACTCCGCTCCAAGGTTCCGATTTATAGCTGGGCATTTATTATTATTATTTTTATTATTATTATTATTATTATTTACATTTATTTATTTATATGTTTATTTTATTTATTGGAAGTGGTTGTATTCATAACTCTAAATACAAATGACTATTTTGAACTAAATATTGAATTTGGATCAGTCAAAGAGTCATCGAGAATAGGATAGGAGTCAGTTAAAGTTGGTTCATATTAAACACATCCGGTATATCTATTCGATAAAACATCCCTCGGTTGTGGCATGCTAGCAGGGGATGCTGACTCCTTCTGGACACCTGGTCCCATCTCGTTTAGGATTTGCAATTGTTCTTCATGTTGATGAACCAATATTTGCATATCCAATATGTCGTATTCTGTTGGACTTGAGTTTCGATTATCTATTGGTACTTCTCCGTTTTAAATGGATATGATATAAAATTGAAACATTTGAAATTAACTTTTCATTATAAGCATATAAAACATATAGATTAAAATACATTTCTCGTCATCTTATACTTGATAAAAGAAAAGAACTCATTTATTCACAGACCTGCTTATTTCTGTTTTAACGAGAACAACGTAGTACTGTCATTCTTATTTTTCAATTAATTTATTGGGTTGTTTTTTTCTATGTCAGATAAGGGAGACAACTACTCCATCGTTATACGCGGTCATTATACATTTTGATCTTCGAAATTATCTTATTTATCTTGTTTGTGTTTGTTTGTTTTTGTTTTTTTGTTGTTGTTTTGTTGTTGTTGTTGTTGTTTTTTTGTTTTTTGTTTTTTTTTTTTGTATTATTTATTTATTTTTATTTTCGTTTTTGATATAATTCGCAACGACATAACAACATATACAGCAATAGAATTAAAGCTTCAATAAATGGAAAAAAAGGAATAGAGAAAGAAAAGTTGAAAAAAATATAATTATATGCCTTTAACTGTGTCACGTTTTTCTCTGTAAAACAAATGCTTTGATAATGTATTAAAACATTTTATACCATGAACATATTTGTCAGTAATACATTTTTTGTTTGAGATGACCATATGTCTGACTAAAATTATGTCTGGAAAATATTTGTCTGCCAACTATAATGTATGACAGCATTTTAAAACATAACAATTTTCCAACAATACGAGAACAAAATACAAATGCTGCTGAGTCCTTAATACAGTAGATATTTATGACACCCAATTATTGTGTGTATTTGAGAGTATGAACTGACGCACATTGATGATGGGGAGATATGATTAGCAATATGAACTATAACATACGGTTGATTTCTTGTTTAGGTTGGCTTTCTCGTCGGAATCTGTCTTCCGTGTTATCAGCTGATGGCACAAGTATTGCCGGAGACACAACCAATGGTCGATGGAGCTGTGTAAGTTTTGCTCAATTTAAAAATTATTCATAATTATCATCAGACCTGATCAGTATGTTTCGTCAAATTGATTTCAAAAAGCAGTCATCTCCCTTTGCCCTATATGATTGTGAATGCCTCCACGTTTGTTTTGTTTATTTGTTTGTTTGTTTGTTTATTGTTGTTTAACGACCCACTCAAGAATTTTTCACTCATATTGAGATGTCACCAAATGCCGGTGAAGAACTTCAAATTTTGGCCTATGCTGGGCACTTACAGCCATGGAGCAGTTAGGGTTCTTTAATTTGCCGACACCTACTGTGACACGGGATCTCGGTTTTTACTGTCTCGTCCAAAGGACAGGAAACCAACCTGCCGCCGGCTGGACTCGAACTCACGACCTCATGATCAAGAGTCGAGCGCGCTACCACCGACTGAGCCAGGTCGGCTGCCTCCATGTTTGTATATATATATATATATATATATATATATATATATATATATATATATATATATATATATATATATATATATATGTATATCTCTGTGTGTGTGTGTGTGTGTGTGTGTGTGTGTGTGTGTGTGTGTGTGTGTGTGTGTGTGTTGTAAAACGTTGTCCTATTTATACTCTATTTTGACTTCTTTCTGATTATACGGTTTATCAAAGGTTGCCTTATATTAATGTGTTGGTGTCCTCAAATTAAAAAAGAAATATATGACCATGCTCTTGTCTGATGTCTGTTTGTTGGTTGGTTATGTTTTTACATACGTATTGTAATACATGTTGTAGTTGAAATGTTTCTCTTCAGGGCAAACCTCAAAAAGTGGAGAGAGCTAGCCGAAAATCAGGAAAATTTTACACTTGATCCAAAACCTAAGGAAATACAGCCAGCAGTGAGGAATAATCCGAAATCTTCAGACGAGGAAAATCCAGAAACCTCAGACAAAACATTACTGGAAATTAAAGACAAAAATCCGACAGAAACACAAAAAGTTGACATTTCACAAAGAAATGCTGACAGGCGTCTATCTGATAATCAGCTACGTAGTTCTGACCGATCAGACTCAGGAAAAGACTCATCTGAACCTTCAGAAAATCTTACCAGAACTGATGTGTCGTGATAGCAGACTTAAAGGAAACAAAGATTAATCGAAGTTTTTCCCTTTCATATTGAAGGAGAAATGAAACCCTCCAAGAGAGGTAGTCCTTAATAGTCAAGAAGCAGGTCTGTGATACACACCTAATTGTTTTTACAAAAATGTTCCATTGATATACACTCGGAACAGCTCAGGGTAATCTGTGATTCGGTGTAAATGAATCGGCCAATTTTCTTGGTGAGGAATTCTTCACGTAACACATAATAGATGCAGTATTGTCTAGAATCATATGATGTGGCTGTTTCATTTTACGTTGATTTGATATCATCCACGATTCCAGCCAAGAAAACCATGGCAACGGTGCTCAAAATGACTGTTGGTAGAAAGTAATGTATGCTTTGCGACACACACAAAAATGGTGCGACGATTTCAATTTTTTTTAATATTTCGTGTGCTAAAATTCTTACAACTTGAGATTTTGCATAATATGTATTATAAAATTAATATATTGAACAAATGGATATACACTGTCAATTGATATCGATGTCATTATATATTTTTGCAAATGTTTAAGACTGACGTTGGTGTAAATAGATTTAAAATAAATTGCATATTCCTTGCACCAAATATTATAAATAAAATTACTGAAAATTGAACTTCAAGACCCAACGTGCTAAAAAAATTGCTTTTGTGTGAATTAAACATGATTTCAATCCTTGTTAATAACACTTAAAACAAATCCAATCAAGCAATATGCATAATAGATTAGGACAGCAGCATGATGTTTACGACGTCGTCATGACAACAAGTGCGTCTTCGCATTTGGACACACTAGATACATTTATTGACAAACGACGTTGTGTCACGTGGTATCCAGTTAACATTAATTTGCTTAGTATCATACTCTATAAACACCCAATTTATTACCTCATTTTTCATTAAATATTGTAGATGAATAACTAGATTAAAAAGATGCCGTAATCACATTGATATGCAGTGATCTTAAAACATTTTCTAAGACTTGTTGTTATTATTATTATTATTATTATTATTATTATTACTTCATTTTGGGGGAAATTGGATTGACCAATTGCTAAATGCCTGACACATACCTGTCAATGTACATTCTTGACATCATCCAATTGTGATATAATAATTAATAACACAAATGTTTGAGGGACAATTTTATTGTGACGTCATAATGGAAAAGTGTGCAAAAAGGTGACGTGTCTGACCTTTCGTCTACCGCTAAATGTCTGACATACAACTCCGTGTGCACTATAAAAATATCTGACGGGCCATTTTGATGTTAAAATGGAAAAGTCTGCAAAAAAAGTTTCGTGTCGGGCCTGTTCAATTGTATTAATAATTTTTCTCCATATGAATCCCAATGTTTACGGGTAAGGACACGGAATTACATGACAGTTTATTGAGAAAATAGCAAAATCTGTCATTGATTTTTTACCGATTATATCTATCGTGTTCATGTCCTTTATTGCTATCTTATTTTGTTTCCCATGGCCAATGCCAATGCCAATGAACTGGTTTTGGATTTTTTAAGTTTTCAAAAAGTTCACTAGGTTCGGTAGATATATTCCTGGTTGTTTAATAATCATGAGGTTGGTGTTATATCTCTTCCCTGTCCATTTTTACCTATAGAATAATCGAGTTGATATTTCGTGTATGGACATCGATTGGTCACAGCTGAACATAATTTTCATTGAGAAAACTGATCCATTAGGAATACTCATTTGTTACTAATGTCAATAATTGTCATACTTGTTATATATTGTAACAAAATAAATGTCTTTATAAGAAACCATGTTACCTTGTTTGCATTTCAATACAGAATCAATTCAGCGAGACGAACGCTCACACCAGAATAGCCAGAACTATGAAAGTAATAACGCTGTGCATTTGAAAGAGAATTGCATTGATTCAAAGCGTTTTATAGGCTAATGTTTACAAACGGTTATTGGACCAAAAGCAGTTTGGTTTATCCGGTGCATGGCACTACTTCCGGTATGTCGCTTAGAGCAATACGAAAAAAAAAACCACTTAGGAAATTGAAAATTGGCAACGAATGAAAACTGGAAATTATGATGTAATCGGGAACTCAAGTTAAGGCTGCAATTAGACTGTTCAGATTTCCAAGCTGTCAATAAACTTATGTATGTGCTTCTATTTACAGGCGTTTGGATTTCAAGAAATTGAAATTTTAAGACAAATCTATGATTTTTTTTTTTACCCTGTGTTCAGAATTGTTAAAAATAAATTTATTTTGTTTGCTTTATTGTTGACTTACATACAGCCAGGAAATTGTTCACTTAGATATAGATGTCACCAGCTTGTGGTAAAACTCACAAATGTTAAACCTCTGCTATGGACTGGTGCCATTGCAAGGAAGATTTTTTTTAAACTTGCCACGCCTGCTGTGACATGTAACCTCGATTTTATATCTTATCCGTTAGTTTTACTTCGTTTGTCGAGTGCTTGGCAAAGAAATAGTTACTACGATTTTTTATAGTAGTATCCAAGTTAAAGTAAATTTATTTCCGGAAGCCGTAAAGGGCATATAGGTCATGATAACATATGACTGTACAAATATACAATATGTACAAAATTATATAGTATGAATAAGCACCACACAAAATGTCAGTCAACTAACGTCATTTTCCATAAGTAAATCAAATTTTTGCATCTTTCTGTTGAAGTATGTAGAGTATGTTTCTAAAACTGGTTTGAAATAGGTCAATTTCTTTTCATGAAAACAGCAGGTATTTGTAAGTGACAAGCGTTTTTGCAGTGACAGATCGAAGGATCCTTCTTTGTTCATGGTAAAAGGCATCAACAAATTACTTACTGCAAAGAAAGTATTTTAATAAAAGGTCTTAAATTTATTATCATTTACACGCAGTACTTCTCTTTCCCGTGGATTTTGACATTGACATGATTGCAAGATATAATTAATGCAATTTTTTAAAAAACATCCACATGAAATTTATTGTTGCCTTTTCTGAGGTCACCTAATTTTACATAGTTGTAATAACCTTTTGTAATATAAAGTAACAAAGGAGAAAACTCGCATTTGAATTTGACACATAATTTGTCAGAAATTAATACCTGATTCTTCATGCATTTTATACATCCTGGTGTGGTTTATCGAATCTGCTCTCTCTCTCTCTCTCTCTCTCTCTCTCTCTCTCTCTCTCTCTCTCTCTCTCTCTCTCTCTCTCTCTCTCTCTCTCTCTCTCTCTCTCTTACGTATATCGATTAATGCTTTATTGGAATTATTTCAATATCTATTTTAAGTAGGATTCATTCATTTTCACACGGATCATTCTACTTAGTCTACTTCGCGGTCATACATCTAGGTACGTTCCGGGGGTCTAAATAATTTTGATATAACACCGACAAAAATGAATAAATGATCATTTGTGCTCACGTTAAAAAACACATTTCTGTCATAATTTTTATATATATATATATATATATATATATATATATATATATATATATATATATATATATATATATACAAACATAATAAAAAAGTTATAGTATTGCAAAAAACAGACCAAAATAAGATGATAGTAGTTTCTGTCAATCAGATATTCCTCATTTGAATTCGATTTTAAAATAGGTGTATAAACAAATTGTTTTCATCAGTTTGCACGAGGCTGGATACTGATCGCAGGGATGACAATCCTGTAAATGTATTCAGTATATATTGCTGTACATGCACACACAAAACTAAAATCTCCCTAAAATTTCATATATATATATATATATATATAAATATATATATATATATATATATATATATATATATATATATATATATATATATATATATATATATATATATATACAACACGTCATTAAAATGGATTTTATCAATTTAAAAAGTCTTGCCTTAGTGTAACCCTTGCATTTTGTTCAAATAAAAGCTGAGATTAACAAATAACAAACGTTATGAGATAATCATTTAAGTCCTTCCTAACATCCACATAAATATTACCGTTTATATCATTATAATAATCGAAAAACCACAGTCCGTTAATTGGACAGCTCTTTCCTACGAGCATAATCATTTCGTGCCGTGATTTTAGGACGAATCTCTTACAGATGATCAAGGTTGTCTATACAAAGGCCGCTTAGGGGAGCAGGCAAATGAAGACATTATAGAGAGACGACCTTTATCAAAAGGTTTATTAATAAAAATTAACAAAGGTTCTGTTTGAATGTCCTTTATAGGCGGGTGCCCTTTGTACAGGCCTTTAATGCAAATTTGACCGTGGTAAGGTTACATTTTTATTTTGTTAGCACTACTTTGATAAATATGGAATTCTACATCGACTTTTATTGACAAAATGAATGACAAAATGCACGTGAGAATTTCCTGCGTGCGATTCTACCGTATGTCGTGTTCTCACAGTTTGATTTACAAAGGATTTTACAAAAAAAAAGTGAGAAATGTCATGTTCTCACATTCTGGTCAAACTCCTGGTGAATCAGAAAAGGAAAAATTATAGTATATATCAGGAACTCACAAAGCGGCATAGACTCTACCGCTCTTTTTATCCTGTGCGCCTTAGCTGCTGATGCAATTGTTAAAACAATTCAATAAATTACATTTTTTCGCTTAGTAGAAATTTTTAAAATGTAAAAACAGAGCCGAATCACTCACCTGGACTTTTAGCAAAAACATAGAAAATCTACTTAAACCAGTTGCGAGCATTTTGGATGATGGACAGGCACCAAAGTGACAACATTTGGTCAATACCTCGTAAGGAAGGTTGAAGTCATGTTCGATTTCAATTCATTCAGTGGTTCTCTAGAGTTGTGTATGTTAAATTAAGTCCCGGTGTGCTGGTTGCCATCTTGACGAATCAGCACCAAAGTAAAAATATTTGGTCAGTACTTTGTAAGGAACATACATTCCATGTTTGGTTTCAATCCATTCAGTAGTTTTCTAGAAGAAGATTTCCGATTAGGGTTCTATGTTAAAATAAGTCCCCCCTCTGGTGGCCATCTTGGATGACGGGTCGGCATAAAAGTAACAAGACTCAGTTAGCACCTTGCAAGGAACAGTCATGCCATATTTGGTATCAATCCATTTGGTTGTTCTCTAGAAGAAGCTTTTGTATGTATTCCCCTTAGGTTACTATGTTAAACTAAGTACCCCTCGCGGCCATCTTGAATGACGGATCGACACCAAAGTAACAGCACGTGGTTATTTTTTAGATTTAAACATATTTTATTGATTCTAAACAAATGGATTGGACACAAGTTATAACAATTATTAAAGTCCTTTCCGTTACATACAACATAATACATTTTAACATGTCACGTAACGATGATTTAAAACAACAGGATTTATATTTGTTTCAAAATTAAACAAGAAAATTAATTTACAAAAGAAAGAACGAATATGCGGAAATGGAGAACTATTTTTTATATAAAGCTAACTTATTCAACTAACATCAAACTAACATATCAGGCCTGTATACACTAGACTGCATTCGAAAAACGTTCTTCTTATCAAAAAGTCTTGAAAGTACACAAACCGGAAAATCTTTCTTCTGTTAACAATCCTATGCATTCTTGAAATCCAATCCTGAAAAAACTCGCAATCATTACAGGCCCGATATTACTTATCATTTAAAAAAAAAAAAAACGATTTACAGTTTGATTGACTCATAAGACCATCAAATGAAATGCAAAAACCAAAAATTACAGATAACTTTTTTTTTAAAAAAAAGGTATACAAATAGGCCATTGAATCCTCAAGAAAATCGTTTAGTGGAATTAATATATTTCTGAACGCTTGTACAAAGTTTTTTATTTAAATGTTCATTAAGGCTGGGGTCACCATATTTTATTGTTTCAATAGATATATTACTGTACCAATACAATTCGGTTAACAATGTAACCGAATTATCATAATATTTAGGACAATGAAAGAAAAAATGGTTTATGTCTTCAGACGCGAAGCCACAATCACAAGATGGATCATCAATCAAATGGGCACAGAATAGATCGTAATTAAGGGGACTTGCGCGGTTTCGGAGTTTACAATGTAAAATGTTTGCTTTTCGGGGCCCATAACTTAAATAGTATTTGGTTTGTATAGTTGAAGAAGAAAAAATACTGTTCCGCAGTGATTTCTTAAAATTGTTTTTCATTTCAATGTTTTTTGTTGATTGCGGTAAATTGTTCCAAAGGTTTGTTGTATGTGGTATAAATGACTGATTTGTTAGTTGAAGGCGAAATAAAGGCATTCGATAATCGTTATAGTTTCTAAGATTATAATTGGGGTCGACATTGATTGGTAAAAGATCATTTAAATAAGATGGTGCCCTATTGTTGTGAATATCGAAAAATAAACTAAGTTTTCGGAATTTCCTTCTTTCTTTTAGCATGCTCCATCCTAACTCCCTATATAAAAAATTCTGTTTTAGTAAAAATTGGCAAACCAGTAATTATTCGAGCTGCTTCTAGTTGAATGTTTTCTAATTTTGATTGACAAGTCACACCACAGTTATCCCAAACTTCACATGCATATTCCAGTAAAGGTCTTATGTAAATCAAATAGATTTTTTCCAAATTTTTTCTTGATAACAGAAAATTTCAATTTCCTCAATGTAGAAATGTATTTAGAAACATTTTTTAATAAGTAATTTATATGTAAAGTCCATTTAGCATCGTTGTTAAATATCAAACCTAAAATGTTTGTGACTATCGACAATAGGTATCAATACATTATTGAAAACAAAGTTAGGTATAAATGGTATTTGTCTATTAGTGACTAACATTATATCGGTTTTTTCTGGGTTGAAAGACATTAACCATTTGTTCGACCATTGAAATAGATTTCTCGAGATCATGATTCACTGCGAGTTCTGTGTCCCTTATGTTAGGAGATGAAAATATTAAAGATGTATCATCAGCATAAAGGTTACAAACAGAATTTACAGATGACGCAATATCATTTATGTATACTAGAAACAAAAGAGGACCAAGTATAGAACCCTGGCGGACTCCCGATTTTTGATATACTGTTTGATAATTTAACACACTGTTTTCTATTTATCAAATAGTTTTCGATCCACGAAAAGAGTTTGCCGTTGATTCCATAGCCTCTAAGTTTAGTTAAAAGTCCCTTGTGCCAAACACGGTCAAAAGCTTTTGAAAAATCACAAAAAACAAGGGCCGTGTATGATTTCTCTTCTAACGCTAAAAGAATTCTGTGGTATATATCGATGAGTTGGTGGGTTGTGGAAAATTTTGGTAAAAAACCTGATTGTAGTTTGTATATCAAATTATTTGATGAAAGGTAATTGTATATATATTTATAAACAACTCTCTCAAATATTTTTTCCCACACAGCTTAGTAAAGATATTGGACGATAGTTCGAAACGGAAGAGCAATCCCCCTTTTTAAATAGTGGTATTACGTGTGCAAGTTTCCAAATATCAGGGAAAATACCTAAATGCAATGATTCGTTAAACAAAATTGAAAGTGGTAAAGCAATTTCGTTTGCTACTAATTTTAGCATTCTGTTACTGATTTCGTCTGGGCCTGTGGCTTTGTTTTCTTTTAAATTTTTAATAACATCAATTATATCTTGTAAATTGAAGTTTATTTCACTTAACGATTCGTTAGTTTTATTTTCAAAATAGGGAACTGTTTTGTTAGAATCATCAACATCGGAAATGGATACAAAATAATCGTTTAATAGTTCGCTTTTGACAGATTCATCATCAGTGATAGTACCATCTTCAGTGTTTATTAAGGGTGGTATTGAAGTAGATAACTTTTCTTTTATCAACATTTTCATTATCTTCCAGTACGTTCGGGGATTTACTGTATTTTTGTCAATGTAATTATCATTGTTTTCATAAAACTGTTGTCTGGCATATATTTTCATGTTATTTATCTTATTTCTAATTTGCTTATATTTTTCAAATGAATTGGGGGATTTTTATTTTTCAAGTATTTTTTCCTATATCGGTTTCGTTTTCTTATTTGTTTTTTAAGTTCTTTATTTATCCAGGGTTTGTCTCTAGATTTTACTGTTATTTGTTTGGAAGGAATGTGTTTCACAAAAATTTCATAGATCTTTTGTTGAAACTTTACACACTTGAGATTAAAGTTATCGAAAAGATTTTAATAGTGTTCCCAGTTTATATTTTCTAAAGTCATTACGCAATGAATCAATATTTGCTTCCTTGTAAATCCAAACATTACGTTTATAATTTTTCTTTAAACAATTAAAATACTTTAAAAGAACATGGACTGCTTCGTGATCACTAACATCAGTTTGAACCGGAATGACTTCACTTAATACAATATCTATAAAATCACTTATAATAAATGGGTCCAACAATGTTTGAGAAGTCTCAGTCACTCTTGTAGGTGAAGTAATAACATTTTTCAGGTTAAAATCTAACAAAATATCAGTAAAATCATTTCTGTTTGTTGCTAACATATCTATGTTGACATCGCCTGTAATTAAAATGTTATTAGTCAAGTCTAAAGCCTTTTCAAGTGAATGTCTAAATCTGGTCCAAATACCAGTTGAATTTATATGCCACTGAGGTCTATATATTAGGCATAAAATACATTTTACATTGTTTATTTGAATCTGAAACCACATTATTTCATCTTCGTCGAACTCTAGTTGGGTAATACGTGAAATATTAATCTTATTTGTTGAATATACCAACAAACCACCACCAAACATATTACGATCTTTCCTAAAGATGTTTTCGAAATTTTCCAATTTTATATGAATGTCGGGTATAGATGGATCAAGATGTGTTTCGGTTAGACAAAGAATATCTACTTCATCAGTGAAAGATTCTAGAAAAGATAATTTATTTCTTACACTTCTTATATTTAAATGCATAATACTGAGACAATTTTGTGTAACACAGGAGCTATTTGAACTAAAGGAAGAGTTAGTGGATACTGGACCTGGATTTGGATGAATGTCACCACATATCAGTAACAGTAGCATCAAAATAATTAAAATATTACTACTAGCGTTCAATGACTGCAATATCAGGAGGTACTGTAAACAGATATAAGTCATTAATGTCAAGGAAAATATATCAAAAACAGTAGATTTTTCATTTTTACACGAGTATACATATTTAGCTTTGCCCGTTATTGAACCATGAATCTTTCCATAAAAGTAACCGATAGCACATCTCCAAGTTACAATATCACAAAACATTAAACTTATGGTATTTTGAATGGAAAATATCTGCAATATGACTATCGGTTACCTCATGGAATGTGACTTCAGTCAATAATAAATTGACCGACTTTTGTTGGTTGATTGAGCCGCAAATTGGTATTAGATTCCACACAAAAAAGAAAAGAAGATGAAAGGGTTGTGAAAGTCTCAAGTGACAATAACAATATGAAAAACAAGAACATAAAGTTTCCATGGCTATATACACTATAAACAAGACATTTATCAAATTGGTTATCACCCCATAAGGAACATTCAGGGCCGTAAATACCTATGAGGCAACTGCCTCATCTGATTTTTTGCCAATTTTTGAAATAAAAAAAATAATGTCATGGAAATGATTGGAAACAATGCTATTCTTATATAAATGTTCAATTTTATCCAGCACCCATAACTTAGGGGGCTCATTCGGCGGCCCCAGATGCCCTGCCTCATCTGTTTGGGGGCCCTGGTTATGACCCTAGGTTCTACAGACAAAATTTCGGTTTGTATATCCCTTTGGGTCCTATGTTAAACTATGTACACTCCCCATTCTTGGCATCCATGTCGGATGATGGATCAGCACCACAAAAGGAACACTTGGTCAGCACTTTGTCAGGAACATTCATGTCATGTTTGGTTTCGATCCATTAGTAGGCTCTCCAATACAGGTTCATAATGTGAGATGTGAACGGACAGACAGAAGATGGACACAAAGTGATTGCAATAGCTCACATGACGAGCTAAAAATTATAAATAAAATTTTATTAGTATTTTGTGAAGAGTACCCATGAAGAAATATTGCGAAAACAAAAAAAAAAATATTATTGTACATAGAGTACTTGGTGATTATTCAGCCAAAAAGTGCGAATTGCAGTGCCACAAAAATGACCTATCATAAGTGATTCGGCGAAAATCGACTTCTTCATCAACAAGGAAGTTTTGAACAAATCAGGAAGAGAATTTATGAAAAATACAGATTGTATGCATATGCACACAAGAGAGAGTATAAGGTTGCATCGGTTTTGTGTAAATGAAACTAACAGTTCAGGACTTTGTTTAAATCGGAGTTCTACAATAGCCAGAAATCACAAGGTAGTCAGGAGTTCTTATGCAGAATAAGTATAATATGATACTTCAAATGCAATAGATTTTATTATCTTTCTTGAAATAGATATAGACAGAAAATAATTTACGACTAAACGTTACGAAAAACGTGATGTCTCGGCATTCTTTCTTATATCTATAACTTTATCACGTATATATAGTCTTTATGTGTGTTCTTTTTAAAGTATCAGATATTTTAGTAATTGCTCGAGGAACGATGATTTTATAAACAGGGGCAAACTAATACGTGGCTGTCACATAACAAGCACTGGCGGATTTAGAGGAGGCGAAATTGACATTTATTTAAAGAGAAAATGGTAAATCGAGTATTATTGTCTGGAAGTCAGGAAATGGTCTCTCAGAGCTATTAAAATATAAAAATTCCTAGACTGACTCCAAAAAAAGGCTTCCCAGATCTAAAACAAATAATCTGGAGACATCTTGAATTGTTCTTGTAAGGTTTGTGTATGCTGAAACAAGTTGCAGAGTGATGATTAACTATCTAAGCTTTTAAGATTGAACATTTCTTGGAAGCATGCCCTGTACCACGGGACCTCTGGTGGCAATATTCTATTTTTATTCAAATATTTTACTATCAAGCTATCGCATTTCAAGAAAAATAAGATATGAAAATATCAGCATAAAAATCATGAAATAATGACAACATTTTTTCTGAAAGATGCATCAACTCGATCCCATTACGAAATATTGCCTCAAAATTAATCAAAACCTAGAATTATGTAAAGTGACCAGGGAAGCTTTCAGTCAGAAGCGCAGTAAAATGTTACCCCCAATATTTGGCAAAATAGGTGTAAAACCTTAAATTTTTCTGTAAAAAGCTGGAAAATGAATAACGAATTTTGCGAAATTGTCGCGCCTCGCTCCTTTCGGCGATAACGTTTTATTATTACACCCCTCCGCAAGTACTGAATTTGGCATCAGATCATGTCCGGAAACCTTAGAACTTCAAATTTATTCTTTAAAAAGATGTGTGTCCTCATAGCGTCTGATGAATTATTGTTTCACACTTTATCCAACTGAACAATTAGAAAAGGGCATATTCAGTAAGTCTTTTCTTGTATAACAATCTACAAGTATATATAATTGTGTAACACCCCCCCCCCCCCACTTTAACCTAAAATCCTGCATCCGCCTATGACAAGGATATGAAAAATTATGTGTCATGACCTTGGAGGTCATAGTGGACTAAAATTGGATTTCCCAATAGGCCAATCTAATTTTAAAACGATCTCTATCCGCTCCCGTTTTCTGATATGTCGCGTAGAGGTAATCTCGGTCCTTGCACTCTCGACCAACCTCTGTCAGCGTCAATAACAATAGTCCCAAAACACGTGATCATGTAACCAGCACAATGAATATAAAAACCAAATTACTCAGAATACGGATACTTTTCACAAGATATAGTCCGCACTATAGTCAACGTCGGCACTAAATAAAGGTTGATCGAGATTGCAAGTACTCTCAACTATGTCAGTCTCTGTGTAGAAGATCGGCATAGAGGATCTAACGCAATCCGCTATGGTGTGTAATGTGTGATCATTAAAAATGCGATTTACAAAGTTTTTGAAAATTCATCGAATGGCAAAGAGATATTATTCATTTTACAAAAAAATAAAGGTGGTGTGTTAGTCTCCGGTCCACGTGGATTGGTGGATTTCTAGTAATAAAACCGAAAACGGATAGATAGCTAATGTTTGAGAAAAGGTTTAATGCGTGCAGCCCGGTTACAATTATAACATTTATTTAGTTCTGATTGGTAGAGACTGGGTGACTCGCTTACAATTATAACATTAGTTCTAATTAGTAGAGACTGGGTGACTGGGTTACAATTATAACATTAGTTCTGATTGGTAGATAATGGGTGACTAGGTTACAGTTATAACATTAATTCTGACTGGGGGAATCGGTTACAGTTATAACATTAGTTCCAATTTGTAGAGACTGGGTGACTCGATTACATTTATAACATTAGTTCTGATTGGAAGAGATTGGGTGTCTTGATTACAATTATTACATTAGTTCTGATTGGTAGAGACTGGTGTCTTGTTATAATTATTACATTAGTTCTGATTGGTAGAGACAGGTTGACTCAGTTACAATTATAACATTAGTTCTGTTTGGTAGATAATGGGTGACTCGGATACTATTATTACAGGAGAAAGCGTGCAGCCCGGTTGCAATTATTAAATTAGTTCTGATTGGTAGAGACTGTGTGACTCGTTTACAATTATAACATTAGCTCTGATTGGTAGAGTCTTGTTACAATTAGAATATCCACAAGTGACACGGAGCTTGTATTGCAATATATTTATTGGATTCCGAAGATGCACAAAAATCCCTATAAACACCGATTCATTGTGGGGTCATCTAAGTGTCTCACCAAGCCTTTATCTATTTTGCTCACCAAACTTCTTACACATATTAAACAAGGTCTTCAGAAGTATTGTACAACGGCCTACTCAGGAAATGGAGTCAATCAGATGTGGATCCTAAAGAATTCAAAAGAATTTTTGGAACATTTAAAATCTCCAAACTTCAAACATTTTACAAGCATCAAGTCTTTTGATTTTTCGCCCCTTTCAGAAATACCTCGGCCAGATGTATCCTGTTGAGCTAGAGATCAATGATACGACAGAAAGCAGCACATCTGCTTCTTACCTAGATTTACTCCTGTCGATTGGAAAGGACGGTCAACTTCACACATCCCTTTATGACAAACGCGACGATTTCAATTTCCATATCACGAACTTCCCGTTTATAAGTAGTAATATTCCATCTTCTCCTGCCTATGGCGTTTTCATTTCACAACTTATACGTTATGCCAGGGCATGCTCTTCTTATGAATATTTTATTCTGAGGGCAAAACGACTAGCCAATAAACTACTTACACAAAGTTACGTTGTTGAACGCTTCGGGTCGTCGTTTAAGAAGTTTTATGGTCGATACGGGGATCTTGTTAAACATTTTGAAGTCCCCTTCTCAGAATTATTAGATAGTATTCTGGAGCACGGCCACAGACAGTGACTCCCTTTCACCAATCGTGCTTTTCACCGAACTTGACCTCATCACCAAACTTAACCTTTTCATCGAATTTGACTAGAAAGGTTTCCGTGGAGCGTTTGCAGTGGGTGTGTCATGCCAGCAAGGGACGCTGACCCCTTCCGGACACCTGGTCTTATCCCGTTTTGGATTCGCAATTGTTCTTCATGTTGAGACCATTTACACATCTAATTCGTCGTGTTATAATGGACTTGAGTTTTGATTCTTCAATTTTACTTCTGATTGGTAGAGAATGTATGACTCGATTACATGTATAACATTACTAGTAGTTCGGATTTGTAGAGACTGGGTAACACGGTTACAATTATAACATAAGTTCTGATTTGTAGAGTATGGTTGACTCAGATACTATAACATTAGTTCTGATTGGTAGATATTGCGTGCCTTAGTTACAGTTACAACATTAGTTCAGATTGGCCCACTTCAGGCGTCTGGTAGCTTTTTTTCCTGACCACAGGCCATTACACATTTCAGTGCATTTGAAGCCGCCAGAAAGTTAAAGCGACCATGGCTTCCCTTGATGACAAACATGAATAACAAAACGTAGAACATTAACCTTTTTACATAAAAATGCATTTGAATTGGTTAATTAGTATGGTGATACTTATCATAGTTTAGTTTACTTTTAACATTCAGTAGATGTTATGATAGAATATAATAAAAACCTTTATTCTAGACTATACTTATATATAACCTTAATATTATTAATTAATTAATTAATATTATCATTAACTGATTATCATTAATTAATAAATAAATCATTATCGCCATGTAATATCAACACCATTCTATGCAAATTAGTCTTCAATTTTAAACAATAAGACGAGTGACTTGTCAAAATGCCTTTAATGTTTGTACATTTCCATACAAAATCATGCAAAAATGTACCAAATTTTCAAACGCTCATTTAAGTTTTTCCCCAAACTGGATTTTTGCGGATTTGGGATATGTTGTTCTACTCAACATTCCCTTTCGTTTGACATCAAGGTTGCTTTTATATCATTTTCCTGGATCGAAATGCTCAACGGCCAGTCTACATGGTAACATGATTTTAATTGACTCACTTTTGAGATGACACTGTGCCGTACAATTTTATGTTTATTTAAAGGGGCATTAGCTGTGTTTACAAAAAAAAAAGAAAAAAAGGTAATTATTTCGATTTTTTTCTGCTTTTACTATGTACTTTATGTACAATAACAAAAAAAGTCAATACATTTTGAGAAAAAAAGGACAGGTCCAGTGTAATTGCAATTTAAAAAGTGCCAAACCTGGGTTGCTCAAGCAATTTTCACAAAATATATAGGAATTTATATTTTTCATGCCAGGATATATATATATATATATATATATATATATATATATATATATATATATTTATAGATATATTTATAGATATATTTGCTATTGTATATTAATATAAGTAGTAAAAAAGGAAAAATAATTTTGGGTGAAAAAAACACAGTCAATGCCCCTTTAAGAGTGTATTTGTCATTCACATTTATTTAGTGTATGTTGTTTGTCTTTGTCGATACTTTTAGAGTTTATATATTTACATGTCGTATGGGGGTTTATATATTTCATGTTTGCATTAATGTCATTATTTCGTACAACTGCCGAGAAGTCATGTGATGTTGTTTACTATTTAACAGAAAATATCAGTTACCAAGGTTTTATCTGTCGTCTGCTTTACAAGTTGAAATTTGATAACTCTTGACTCGGATATAGTTTCACTGACAAATTGTGTCTGGTGACTGAATTTAAATTTTATATAGATACTGGAGTCATGTTACTGAAAAAGAAGTAAACAATAAAAAAAACCGCATCACCTGCATGACATCATCTTTAAAACATCTGTTGGTTGTAATAAATGATCAAAGTATATTGATACAGTAGAACCTCGCTATCAACACCGGCCACTCTACAGATGCGGGAAACAGAATCCACCTATCACTTTATCCTTAAATGTAGATTACATACCGAATAAAAACAAATATGATTATTTGTTTATATATAAACAAAATAACTTTAAAACAATTGCACAGAGGATGTTATAAAAATCGAAACATCCTATAGCAATGACTTTTTAATAAATTTTGTGATAAAATATCTTATATGCACATATATATGATTTTTTTATCATTTGATGATGTTTTGTAAGTTGGATTTTTTATTTCAATTATCAACATTTTAAATATTATATGATCCATGGGAAATATAATTTATTAGTCCATTGCACAGGTCATAATTTGTGGCACTTTACTTTAGAAAAGCTGGTGACATTTTCATATAAATGAAAAGTTCTTGGCGATATGCGACGGACGTATATTGCTGCCTCGTGTTAAAACAAATTTCGAAATTTCTAGTTATTTACTTTGATTTTTAGAGTGGTACATTATATTTTAGTTCGTTCTGGTCAGTTGGTCGGCGACCTACGTGATACTGCATATAGATAACTGTTTGATAGCGAAATTTTGAGAGCCGGCCTGGCTCAGTCGGTAGCGCGCTCGACTCTGGATCGTGAGGTCGTGAGTTCGAGTCCCGCCGGCGACAGGTTGGTTTCCTGTCTTTCGGATGGACAGTAAAAACTGGAGGTCCCTTGTCACAGTAGGTGTTGGCACGTTAAAGAACCCTCACTGCTCAATGGCCGTAAGTGCCGAGCATAGTTCAATATTTGAAGCCCTTCACCGGCATTTGGTGACGTCTCCATATGAGTGAAATATTCTTGAGTTAAACAACAATAAACAAACAACAAACAAAGCGAAAATTTGACCAATATGGACGTCGTTGACCAATGAGGGGGACAAAATTGGTCATTATTAAAATTAATAAGATTTTATAATAATTTTGTGGATCAGCATGAACTACCTTTAGTCTTAAAACCTGCTAACCAAGCCTCTGGTACAATTCCAGTATCAAACACTAAATTGGATATTTTTAAATACAATGATATCATAAAATTATTTGAAATTTTCAAACACTGGTTAATGACAGTGTCAGGGCCTGGAGACTTATTTTTTATTGACTTAACAACTTTAAGTATCTCTTCAGCGGTGATAGGTTCATTTATAAGAGAAATTTCTTCAAACAACACATCAAAATCAACGTCATCAAGATCAACATCATCATTTGCAGCATCACCTGCATTAACATCTTTAAAGTGGTTCAATAAATTGTCAATACTTATATTATTTTATTATTATATCGCAATCTTTTTTATTACACTTTTTATTCAATATTTTCTAGTATTCTTTTGAATTTGAACTTTTCAGATTTTTTGTTATTTTTTTATTTAATTTTTTTTTTTTGTAAATTTCTTCTGTATTCCCTATATGATTTATCCAAAGTGGACTTATATTGCCTTTGAGTATTTTCATATTCTTGTTTTAAAATACATATTTCCTATATTTACGTTTCAGTTTTCTACACTTTTTTTCTTTTATTATGACACTCGGCGTTAAACCATTCCTTCTGTTTGGTACTTCTGCGTCGATTATATTTACTTGGACAATATGTACCGAATGTAGCTATAGCAGAAAATAATAAAAGTTTGAATGTAGACAATCAAAATCTAAGACTTCAAATTATTTGGAAGATTTAAAGAATTCTGCATTACAAATAAAATAATCAACAACATTCAACCTGGTAGTTGTAAATTTACTGTTATTGGCATCATCGCCTGAACGGCCATTCATTATATATAAATTACTCAACTTTCAAAATTTTTTTAATTGATTTCCATAATTGTTAATACTTTTGTCACTATTAATTCTATTCACGTTTACATTATATAAACTTAATTTATAAACATCCGATAACTGATCACATTCAGTATCACAAGCTATTTCAAAATCAGAATCATTCCATTCAAATAATCTTGCTTGTCAGACACCCTTGAATTAAAATCACCTGTCAAACATACATAATCAACATTAATCATTAGATTGAAATATTCACTCTCAATTTCATTAAAGATATTTGGTGAACCATACAAAGAACCGTCTGGGGGAATATATACAACTCCAAATAATACATCGCTCTCGCAATTGAACAAAATACCCTGCACCTTAAACCACTGAACATATTTACAGTCTGTATTGATTATGCTGATATAGTTTGATAGAGACTATTTAATGTCAACAACAATGCCACCATATCGTCTATGGACACATGTTAAATCTGTCACCAGTTATCCTATTACATATAATTTCACGTTTTGACCAATGTGACCTTAAACTTTAACCCAAGGACCTTGGAAATGTACATAACTTTAGAGAAAGTCAAAGAGACTAACTGACAAAAGTTTCATGTTCCTGTGTTAAGAATGTCACCAGTTATCGCAGAACATAAAATTTCACTTTTTTGTCTCTGTAACCTTGACCTTTGAAAAAAATATACAGTTCTAAAGAAATTGTACGAGACTAACCGACAAAAAATTCATGTACCTGTGTTAAGTCCGTCACCAGTTATCGTGGAACATAAAATTTAATTTTAATTTTGGTCCCTGTGACCTTGAACTTTGACTATGACCTTGAAAAAGTATACATTTCTAGAGAAAGTCTAGGACACTAACTACCAGAAGTTTCGTGTTCCTCTATTTACAATGTCACTAGTTATCGAGGCACATAAAATTTCACGTTTTGGTCTTAATGACCTTGACCTTTGAACATGTGACCTCGAAAAATTACACAATTCTAGAGAAAATCATGTAGACTAACTGACAGAAGTTTCATGTTCCTGTGTTAAATCTTTCGCGGAACATACAATTTCACGTTTTGGTCTCTGTAACCTTGACCTTGGACCCTATGACCTTGAGAAGGTATGCATTTTAGAGAAAGCCTCGAAAAATGACTGACAGAAGATTAATGCTTCTGTGTTAAGTCTGTCACCAATTATCGCGAAACTATTTAGTTTGTTACCTTGACCTTATGGCCTTGAAAAAGTATACAGTTCTAGAGACAGTCCAGGATATTAAATGACAGAAGATTCATGTTCCTGTGTTAAGTCTGTCACCTGTAATTGCGGTACATAAATTTCTCGTTTTGGTCTCTGTGACCTTGATCTTTGACCCTATGACCTTGAAAAAGTATACATATCTAGAAAAAGCCCGAGAAACTAACTGACAGAAGTATCATCTTCCTGTGGTAAGTATATAAATTATCCTACAAACCATCCCAATGCATAAAAAATTGCAACACATGCATAAGGAAGTTACGATGAACAACATGCATATTGCAAAAATTTATACTCGCCTGTACATGTACTTAACTATCTGTAAGAAAATGAAAAATATTTTAAGTTAGCGAGAACGAAAATGGTAGATTAAAATATCAGTCAATGTATAAACAATTACGAAAACATATTTAAAAAAAAAATAAGAGGAAGAAATAAATAATTGAGAACGGGCAAATGAATAAAATGTACGACAAAACCAACACTGTCAATCAAGATTCACACAGAAATGTTCACAAGAATTACAGTGAAGTACCCAGTGGACGGTACAGCCATAATACCAATTCCCCGCCTAAGCAACTACTCCCGCAAGGAGCACGACTACACGGATTTCGCCCTTAGGTGGAGGTCTTCCCAATGTCATCTTGCTACTTTTTTCCGAGCGGCAACTGTTTGAAACCTGTTTGGAGATGTGTCCACTTCAATGAGAACTGAAAAAAAATAATAACGGAAAAGTGAATGAAATGCACAACAAAACCACCACTGTCAACCAAGATTCACACAGAAATGTTCCTGCAACGAGCACGACTACAAGGATTTCGCCCTTAGGTGGAGGTTTTCCCCATGTCATCTTGCTACTTTTTTCCGAGCGGCAACTGTTTGAAACTTATGTGGAGATGCGTCCCATTTTGAATGCAAAAAATAATTCGGAAAAGTAATGACATGAAAGAAAACCAACACTGTCATACTTTCCAAGAATTACTGATATACGGTACAGCCATAATTTCCCCGCCTACTGCTACTCCCGCAAACTGCACAAGGATGGGTTCTTCCCCATGACCTTCTGTTTGAAACCTATTGTCCACTTAATGAGAACTTGTTGTCATCTACCATTCATCGGATTGAGGTACTGTCATCTTGCTAAAAAACTGTTTGATATGATATTTTGATGCAATTCACTGAAAATATTCCCTCTAATAACAAGCACAATTATTTTGCAGTTATAAACACAAAATATTAAAACAAGCATTATTTTGCACACACACACACACACACACACACGAATTAATTTCATGTTTAAAATGATTGGAAACAATTATTCGTCGCTTGGTTGCATTTCTACAATAGAAAACCTAAAAAAATAATAAAAACAATATAATAGACACATGTATCAAGATAATTGTTGTCATATATATCACCATTTTAAAACAGAACAAATCTTGCAGATATAAAAGATTGAAATCGATATGTCATCGTCAAACATGCTTATGTGCCATGTTAGTACAGTGCTATTACATGTTAATATGCTGCTACTAAGTTAGTCCCCATCGCTTTTATAGTTTTTGTTGAGTTCACGAAATTTGATATGAATTTGAGTACATATATGAATTACTATTAGTGACCCGTATAGCGCACTGCCCACGGCGAGTGGTTTACTTTCAACAGTCTTCTATACCTCGTGCATTATCAGGATTCGTTGGGTCAAAAGTCCTGAAAGTTTTTGTGTATGGTCAAGTCATTGTTTCCATCTTTGTTTCAAAACAAAGACCCTGATTTATTGAACTTGTAGTTTTCCATTATTATAAAGGTCATTCTTGTTGTAGATCCCAACGACGTCAGCGAGAAGTTACATGTCAACTAGAGTATGTGAAAACAACAATGACCCGCGGTGTGTAAAGTCAAGTTTATCAGGTTAAAAAGGTCGTACATTGTCCATAGTTCATGATGATGTTTTAACCTCTGAGTCAGTGTGTCCAAATAGAGTATTTTTTCCTATTGATATTGTGGAAGAGTACTGACATTATGTCACTCCCGTCTACGGGAGAGTATCGATGCCACATTTCACGGGATAATATTTAACCTCGGAGTCAGACCAGTGTAACACTAGCCGGGAATTCTCAGCCTGCAATTCGATTAACGGAACTACCTGCCCGCAATTCTCAGCCTACATTTCGATTTACGTAAGTCTCAGCCTGCAATTCGATTTACGGAGCTGCCAACCCGCAATTGGACATCTGGGCCTTGCACCATAAAACTTCTCCGATTCAATGAATGTCGGATTAAACCAAGTGTTCTAATTTAATCCACTTACGAATTAAATCTAGTACACACACACGAACATAACCTCATGGTTTCTCGACCATTTTATTCAACTTACTTCGGATATGTAAAATAATACACAGATCACGATGTTTATAGGGAGAGTACATCTCTCCTTTTCTTTTTAGACCTTACAAAGCTAAAACTCTATTAAGTACACGAAAAAGAACTTCATATGATTACGAAATCATTATCAATCTGTGAATGTAATTTAAATGTCACATGAATGTCTAACTGACTAAAATTAAATGAAACTAGACTTTGTAAAGATAAAGACATCGGCTTTCCACTGTCCATGTTAAGACAGTTATGTCGAAGTATATGTTTCACGCAAGTCTAACAGAGTCTAAGGGAGACTAACTGACAAAAGTTTTATGTTCCTCTGTTAAGTCTGTCTCCAGTTATCCCATTACATATGATTTCACGTTTCGACCAATGTGAGCTTGACCTTTTACCCAATGACCTTCGAAAAGTATACACTTCTAGAGAAAGTCAAAGAGACAAAATGACAAAGTATCATGTTCCTTTGTTTAGACAGTCACCAGTAATTGCATTACATAAGATTTCACATTTTGATCATTGTGACCGTGACCCAATGGCCTTGAAAACGTATACTGGTCTAGAGAAAGTCATTGAAACTAACTGACATAAGTTCAATGTTCCTGTGTTAAGTCTGTCACCTGTTATCGCATTACATAAAATTACAAATTTTGACCACTGTGGCCGTAACCTGTGACTCTACGACCTTGAAAAAGTATACACTTCTACAGAAAGTCTAGGAGACTGACTAACAGAAAACTCATGTTCCTGGGTTAAGTTGTAACCAGTTATCGCGGAACATAAAATTTAACGTTTTGGTCTGTGACCTTGACCCTATGACCTTAAAAAGCATACAGTTCTGGAGACTAGAGATTAACTAACGTAAGTTTTATTTTCCTGTGTTAAGTCTGTCACCAGTTATCCCAGAACATAAAAGTTAACGTTTTAATCCCTTTGACCTTGACCTTTCACTCTATGACCTTAAATAAGTATACAGTTCTAAAGAAAGACTAGTACACTGACTGACAGAATTTTCGTGCTTCTTTCTTAAGTCTGTCAAATCAATAAAATTTCACGCTTTGGTCTCAATGACCTTGAGCTTTGACCCAATTACCTTAAAAAGTATACAGTTCTAGAGAAACTTTTGTAGACTAACTGACAGAAGCTTCATGTTCTTGTGTTAAGTCTGTCACCAGTTATTGCTTAACATAAAATTTCACGTTTTCGTCTGTGACCTTGATGTTTGACCCCTATGACCTTGAAAATATATGCACTTCTAGAGAAAGGCCCGGAGACTAACTGACAGAAGATTTATGCTCCTGTGTAAAGTCTGTCACCAGTTATCGTGACCGATATAACCTTAATAAGTATACACTTTTAAAGAAATTGTACGAGACTAATCGACAGAAGTTTAATGTTCCTGTATTAAGTCTATCACCAGTTATCGCGGAAAATAAAATTTCACGTTTTTGGTCTGTGACCTTGACCTTTGACATTATGACATTGAAAAGTCAATTGAAAGTACACAGAGACAGTCTAGGAGACTAACTGACATAAGTTCCATGTTCCTGTATTAAGAATGTCACCGGTTATCACGGAACGTAAAATTTCACGTTTTTTGTCTCTGTAACCTTGACCTTTGACACCTATAACATTAAAAGAGTACACGGTTCTGGAGAAATTGTACGAGACTAACCGACAGAAGTTTCATATTCCTGTGTTAAGTCTATCACCAGTTATCGCGGAACATAAAATTTCACTTTTTGATCTGTGACCTTAACCATTGACCCTATGACCTTGAAAACTATACAGTTCTAGAAAAAGTCTACGAGACAAACTGAAAGAAGATTCATGATCCTGTACTAAGTATGTCACTAGTTATCGTGGTACATATAATGTCACGTTTTTGTCTGTGACCTTGAACTTTGACCCTATGACATAAAAAAAGTATACAATTCTAGAGAATGTTTAGGAGACTAATTAGCAGAGGTTTCATGTTCCTGTGTAAATTTGTCACCAGTTATCGCGTTACATAAAATTTCACGTTTTGACCTCTGTGACCTTGACCTTTGACCCAATGACGTCGAAAAAGCATACAGTTCCGGAGTATGTAATGTTAAACTATTCACTCAGATTTCATGTTACTGTGTTGAGTCTGTCACCAGCTATCGCGTTACAAAAAATTTCACGTTTTGGTTTCTGTGACCTTGACCTTTGACCCAATGACCTTAAAAAAGTATACAGTTCTAGAGAAAATCTACAACACAAACTGACAGAAGTTTAATGTTTCTGTGTTAAGTCTGTCTCCAGTTATCGCGAAACATAAAATTCACGTTTTGGTCTCTGTGACCTTGACCTTTGACCCTATGTCCTTAAAAAAGTATACAGTTCTAGAGAAAATCTACAACACAAACTGACAGAAGTTTAATGTTTCTGTGTTAAGTCTGTCTCCAGTTATCGCGAAACATAAAATTTCACGTTTTGGTCTCTGTGACCTTGACCTTTGACCCTATGACCTTGAAAAAGTATACAGTTCTAGAGAAAGTCTACGAAACAAGCTGACAGAAGTTTAAGTTTTCTGTGTTAAGTTTGTCTCCAGTTATCGCGTTACATATAATTTTACGTTTTGGTCTCTGTGCCCTTGACCTTTGACCCAATAACCCTGACTAAGTAAGAGGTCTTTCCACTGGAAAGTGAAGAGTCACAGTCTGAACGTTCACTCTCACTCAAATGTAATTACACATAGAAATGCACAAACGCACATGTTCGATTCACGGGTAGGCCACTTTGTACGGAACTACAGAGGATATTTTTTTCTGAACATTTAAAGAGAAATATCAAGAACTGTAAAAGAATATGTAAAGTTACAGATAAACATTTCCGCAATAAACACCCTTCTAATTTTCAAAAACTCAAAATTTCGAATGACCACTTTACTGTACTACTCACTTTTAGATTTTTGTTTTGAAGGTCAGCAAATTACAGTAGTTTGAAAACAGATAACACGCAAAAGATTCCTCACTTGATCACTTAATATTGAAAATTTAAAAGACAGCACATGACTGATTCATATTAGTGGATTAACTCAATACTTAAGTTGAATTAACTCAATACTTAAGTTGGATTAATTCCATACTTTTGAATTTCAACTTTTATATTATTATTTTAACTATATTGTCGTTTGTAAAAAAAACTGAATAGAATGCATGAATTTATTTTGCCACATCAACAACATACGGTATATATGACAATTTCCCCATTAAAATGGGGAAAAAATCTTAAAAGATACGAGAAATAATGTTCATTATAATTTACAAATGTATGCAATGAAAATTCGAATTCCCCAGTTGCATCATTTAATTGTAAGCGTCTCCATCTTTAAAATCCTAAATAGTTAATTGAGCTGTCTTCTGATTCAGATTTCTGTGAAAAAAAGCTACAGCCAAGATATCTTAAATTGATGAAAAAGGCGAATGTATAGTGTCTTCTATAATTTTTATCCAACACAAAACTAATGCATATACTTAGTCAAACTATTTGTAGCGATTTTGATATCACATGATTTTGCTAAAACGATCACGATCCATGATATGTGTGAAATTGTTTGGTAACCTCTGATTTTATCAGCGATGGAATATTTTGGTTATATATTTGCTATTTTTGTAAAATTTTCCAACTATTAAGTCACGTTTTTTTATCAATTCGTCCATTTTCACTTTAACAACTACTGATAACGATTAATCAATTCAAAATATCTTGCATTTTAATGTTATGCAAATTTTTCAAAAGCAATATAAAGATGGCGGGTAACACTGGTTCTGCAGTCTTTCGCTTACTAGACACACAATCATCTTGCAGGTGCAAATTGTCCAGAACTTACACAAGGTATGTAATTTTTTTAATGTTCATATATCTTTTAAGAAAATACTCTTTCGGAGACATTCTAGTGTAGAATCACAATTTTAGACATCGTCGTGTTAAAGTCTTTTTGTTATTTACTGATAAGTTAAGAATAATAACTAAAACAATAACAAACAATCGTGCAGTCTCCAGGTTGACATTTTTTCTGATTGGGTGTCTAATTTAACTGTATTTTCCAAAAATATCATTTCGATTTATTCTATTTTTGCTACCTATACTCTTTGTTCAATAACAAATAAAAGCTATACACTGTCATAAAAAATTGTATATTCCTATATTTTCTTTTTTTGTGAAATAAGGTCATGTCAATTGTTATATGCATATACAAATTGTAAGGTTGAATTAATGGATTGCATGTGAATAATTACCAAATTGGGTCTCTCAAGCAATTATCACAAAATATATAGGAATTTCAGAATCTCTCTCTCTCTCTCTCTCTCTCTCATTATTATTATATATCAATGGAAGAACTAAAAAAGTATTTTTAAAAAAAAACCACACAGTTAATACCTCTGTAATAAATTGATTTGAGATGTAGGTTACCAAACAATTATACTCATGTGATGCTGTAAGGAGATTTCTTTGAGCATCGAAAATAAAGTTGATAGATAAAATGATAAAAAGAAAACAATTTTTTCTATTTAGCCTCTGATTTTATTTCACACTGTACTCCATTTCTGTTTATTTTTTGACATCGTGTCACAGTGATTCCCTAATAGCTTCTACTTTTGACATCGTGTCACAGTGATTCCCTAATGTTTTATACTTTTGACATCGCCTCACAGTGATTCCATAATGTTTTATATTTATGACATCGTGTTACAATGATTCCCTGTTTGATACTTTTTGACATCATCTCGCAATGATTCCCTAATATTTTATACTTTTGACATCGTGTCACGGCGATTCCCTAATGTCTGCTAACTTTGGCATTGTCTTATAGTGGTTCCCTAATGTTTTATACTTTTGACATCGTGTCACAGTGATTCCTTAATGCTTTATACTTTTGATATCATGTCACAGTGGTTATCATATGCTTTATACTTCGACATCGTATCACGGTGATTCCCTATTTTTTTTTATACTTTTAACTTGGTCTCACGGTGATTCTCTAATGTTTAATAATTTTTACATCATGTCACAATGATTCTCATATGTTTTATACTTTTGACGTCATGTCACAGTGATTCCTTTATGTTTTATATTTTTGACATCATGTCACAGTGATTCTCATATGTTTAATACTTTTGACCGCATGTCATATTGATTACCTTATGTTTTATATTTTTGACATCGTGTCACGGTGATTTTCTAATGTTTTATACTTTTTTGACATCATGTCACAGTAATTCTCTTATGTTTATAATTTTGACATCGTGTCACAGTGATTCCCTAGTGTTTTTATTTTTTTTTTTCATCGTGTCACAGTGACTCTGGAAAGTTATATATTTTGGACCTCGTGCCACAGCGATTCCCCTCGTATTTAATTTTTTTCACCAGAATTTATTTAAAATACCGAATGCTTCTTTTTGTTGAAAGCATTTCACGCTGTTTTCAACGTTATACTCTTGAACATAAAGGGTTTTTTTACTTTCAAAGTTGCAGTCAAAATGAAATCTTCAATGATTCTTGTACTCATGGCAGTATGCACAGTATATGTCGTCATGGGTGATCATGATTGCGCCCTAGAAGCTGGTAAGTATATATAATTTTATATGATATTTTCTGCATCGATTTGAAAATTTATATGATATTTTTTGCATCGATTTGAAAATTTATATATTTTTTGCATCGATTTGAAAATTTATCGAAAATTAGTTCCCTAAACAGCGATAGCTAAATACCATATTATATAACCCCTATTGATTATCATTTGTACAGATGTGTCATGTTTTAATTTTTGTATTTATTCATGTTTTAATTTTTTGTATTTACCACCTGCCTAGTAAATTGAAAAATTAAAACATGACAGATGTGTTTCCGTGTGCAGTATTTCGCTAGTTATTATCCTTTGATAATTACCTTGAAATTTCGGGATAATATAACTCGAAATTTCGAGATAATTTTTTTTTCACACATGCCAGCATTACGCTTCCGTACTGACCAGTACAGTTAACCACATGTTTTCGTATTTTGATAAGGAAATTAACAATGACCAACTATGAAAGTAAAATTCGTCATACCTTGTAACAGAATGCATCATCGATGTTTGGTGGGGTTGAATAGAATATTTCGGTATTGCTGGATTTGTGTGAACGGCTGGGAATGAGCTAAAACATGTTTTTAAGTCCCCGCCTTTGCTGTCTCTACCGTGCGGCATTATTCCCCGTGGTTCACCGAAATACAACACAAGAAAGAAAGCTGAATATGATTTTCCATTAACTATTGTCATAACATAATTATAAAATGAAATAAAATCACTAAAATATAACAGATAAAAGTAACTCCGAAAAAGTATATCCTGAATACTTTTATTAAATTAACGGGAGTATGGATGTGTAACCATTTAAATACTAGTTTCAAAACCATAGCATTGAATATAAGTAGTGAAACAATGCCATGTAATGAACGTGGCTTGTCTGATCTCAGAAATGAGGAATGAAAAAAAGAAAAGAAAAATGTATGATGAATAAACTGGTTATAGATACAAAATCATTATGTTGTATATACATGTAAAGACATCTCCTTAACATTGAATATATATCTACTTCATCGGCGAATTTTAGGAGGTTGCGAGGGCTGCATAGCCAACCTTTGAAAAATTCAAAACGGCCCCAGACCCCCTGCCTCCGAAGGCACACACCTTTGGCGGTCACATTTCGTAATGATAAAAAAATCACCTGAGGTTCCAGCGGGACTCGAGCCTACATTGACCAGAAATGAAAGACATCGTTGATCAAAGCGCGATGCTCTGACCACTCGACCACGGAGGACCCTCTAGACAAAAGATATTTTTTAGGAGGACAGCACTGAATAAACGACTACATTTCTGAACAGCCTTCGCGAGAAACCTGGAAGTAAAATACATGTACAACTAAAAATATTATGATTTTCTTTTCACCCCTAAAGATACATTTGGACTGGTCTTAGTCATTGATTTACAGAAGAGTCCATTTTTTTCAGGGGTTCAAGAGTTAAAGAAAAAACTGAAGTAAAAATAATACTGTTATCATTGTTCTCACTTTTTGATTTACCAGGGGTTTTACCACAACGTGATATCATGATAGTCTTACTTTTTTGCAAAATTTTAGTTATAGAAAATTTTAAAATATAATAAACATTTCTGTTATAAAAGCCATAGACATGGCAATGTTTCAGCATTTAATACTTGTATTCATTTAGGCCCAAATTGCTTTTATTTTCTGGGAAAAGACTGATTTTATGCCCACCACTACCACCCCAAAAAGTATTAAAGACTGGGGCAGAATTTCTGACAAATATTTCTTTACATTACTGAAAAACATTTTTTTTTCTTTTGAAGGAAATGCCTGTACTGGTTCACCTGGTGAAACAGAAACGTCTAACGGTGTAGAATGTATTTGTGGCACGGATTCAGTTCTTCAATGTCCAGTGTAAATAGACATTCCAATTGAAACACAACTTTCTTTTCTATATATATTGTATATACATATACTTAATATCCGATAAGTTTCTGCTACGCTGTAGCTCTTTTTCGAACCCTGGGTCTTACTTGCAGTTATTATTTTTAAAGCAAAGAAATGAATGGAATTTATAGAAATATTCAAAATTTAAACGAAAATAAGTTGGTATAATTTGAGGTTATGAGGTTAGTGTAATTCTCAGCATCTTTATTCAATAGTTTCTAAACAAGTCTTTCTTGTCAACACACACACACACACACACAAATATATATATATATATATATATATATATATATATATATATATATATATATATATATAAATATATATATATATATATATATATATGTTTTTATATAATTCTTTTCAGATCCAACGATGAAAACAAACTCAACATGAAGAAACTGACAGTAAAATCATTGAACTAATTATCGCACTGAGATTCTGTGCCGGAAATGATGTAAAGATCTATCGTCGAGTTATGAAATTTCGATTTCGTTTGAAGAATATGTAGAAATGTGGCACAAATAAAAAGAATTCAAAATGATATATATATTTTTTATTATTATTGAATTAATTTCATGTTGTATTATATGACAAAGAAAAATGTTATTTTAGTAGTATGTTTGTATTGTTGTTCAATGTCCCACTGAAGAATCTTTCACTCGTATGGAGACGGTGAAGGGCCACATGCAGTGAAATAACTACTGTGACACGGGACCTCGTTTTGACTGTCTCATCCGAAGGACAGGAATTCAACCAGCCGCCGGAAGTCGTTCATCAGGATAATAATCAAATAATCCTAATACATTTTGTGTAAAAAGGCGGTAAAATTTCCTTCGTTGTTAAACTTTATTTATCTTCGTAGCAAAGGGAAACGTGATCACATTCAACATTCTTAACGTTCCCCCGACAATCTTCGCAGACCGTTCTGCATTTCAGTCAATATGTTTGTGACAAGTGTCCTATGCTTATTTTCAATTTGTAATAAATTAAAAATAAGTACAGGACTCATTTTTAATATATTACAAATTTAAAATTAGTAAAGGACACAAGAGCAACTGCTATTGTCTATTGTCATTCTTGTTTCTGCACCTTTCTAACTTAAATAGGTTCTCTGGTACTGCATACAGGTCACTGAACATAGGCGTCGGAACCGGGGGGCTAGGGGTGGGGGGGGGGGGGGTTTTTTTGGCAAAGATAACAATAGATGTTGTAAATTAAGGCATAGTCCCTAGATGTTTCTGGCGTGTGTGTGTTTTAACTTGGTTTAGCCCCCCCCCCCCTACTTTCACTTTGCTTCCGACAGTGTTGCTGAAAACTTACATCAGAACAACATCTTTACCATGTCTCAATCCCTATTCCGTTTAAGGTAATTGTGTAACAGAAAGTAGCTTTTCTGCATCAACTGTTTTTTTTTTTTTTTTTTTTTTTTTTTTTTTTTTTTTTTTTTTTTTTTTTTTTTTTTTTTTTTTTTTTTTTTTTTTTTTTTTTTTTTTTTTTTTTTTTCTTGTCGAAATCATCTGCGTTTATTATGGAAATATAGACGGTTCATAGAATCATGTTCTTTACCACCATATAAAACAACGTAATATCGGATACCATATGTTGCGTCAATATTGCTCATCCGGGGGTGGGGGTGGGTGGGTATATTTGTTGCAATGTTTTACACTCGTCATATGCAATATTACACTATTAGCCTTGCTACGAACCTGTAGGTCTCGAATTTCATGCACCTGTAAACCTCTATTAGATCTAGATCTGTTTGTTTGTAAACGGACATGTATTGTTTTCGGTGGTATGACTTATTCCTGTTCCTTCTCTTGCAAAACGAATTTGAAGAACGCATTTCTGACCTCAAAACCTTTCAAACTTTGTTTGACTAGAATACGCCATTTGATGAAAGTTAATAAACCTGACAAATCAAAGAAATTTGAGATTTAGCTAGTAAAGCCAAAAGAGTAGTAGATGCTGTATCTATGAGTAGTTATAGGCAGCTCCCTGGCTAGGGGGCGCCACCAGTGGCGCTGTTTGATGACGTCATCAGAATGCTGGCTTCTGATTGGTCAATTCAAATGCGCGCCATGGAGCCGCCTGTGACGTCATAAGCGGAAGTGCGTCATACCGGAAGTGAGGTCATACCGGAAGTGCGTCATACCGGAAGTGAGGTCATGTTGTCATGGCAATAAGCAGAAAGAGCCAATCGTTGAGCTTGGAGGTGTGTCTATGAGCGGAAGTGGAAGGTTGTGGGGGCGGCCATTTTGGTTAAGGAGCCAATGAGAGCCTTCGTTACAAGAGGTTGGGGTCACGAGAAGTCACAAGAGGTCACGTGAGTTCACGAGAAGTCAACGGGAAGAGAGAGAAGTTTGGGTTTTTCCAGTTTTGAGCTGAGAGTGAATCTATTTTTAGAACCGAAACTTTGGGTTTTTTCAGTTTTGAGCTGAGAGTGAATCTATTTTTAGAACCGAAACTTTGGGTTTTTCCAGTTTTGAGCTGAGAGTGAATCTATTTTTAGAACCGAAACTTTGGGTTTTTCCAGGTTCAAGTGTGAAACTCGTAGTTGGTGGCGCCACCGTCGGTGAAACTCGTAGTAAATTGGTGGCGCCACCGTCGTTGAGAGTTGTGTATCATGCGCATGTGTGAGAAGCGGTAGGCCGAGCCCGTCACTGTTAGTCGTCGAGAGTTCTGTTTCAAAGTGCGCAAGCGCGAGAAGCTGTAGGCCGAGCTCGACTCAAGCTTGTACTAAGACTTGTAGAGTAAATGTATAGTGATGGGTCTAAACATATAGTAATAAAAATTTCAAACACTCACCCTATGCTGGTAGTGGTTTTTTCTGACGATGTTGACTCTTCGAGCTGCGGATTGCAAATGAGCTCTCAGAGGTCTAACTGAACCTATACTCTAGTCATGTGACTTTTTTTTTTCTATTTTTAGTGCATGGAAAATAAATTTGTCCGATCCAATAAAAAATGAAACACTCACCCTATGCTAAAAGTAGTGGATTTTTCTTATGATGTTAACACCTCGAGCTTCGGATCTCAAATGCTTTATGACTTTTCACAAGCTGAACTGAACCTCTCTCTAGTCACATGACTTACTATATTTAGACTTTTATCTAATGAAGTGAATACATCATAACAAAAACATCTCATAGAGTTTGTGATACTATTACTCCGTCTCATAGTTTCTCAATGGTGTTTTTACACCCTATAAACTATTGTACCTTTGTGTCTACCGTGTACTAGTACTATGCTTACACTATAGGTGTACACCTTATACCAGATAAAATACATAAACAACAAAAATAATTTTGTTTTTATGTTTTAATGTTTTAATTTTTCCCCATGAAAAAAGGAAATCAAACTGTATTTTCGTGCAGAGTTTTAGGGGCTTATCCCTCTGGAAAATGTACAATAATTGAATGAACAAATTAAACAATTCTTAAACTGTCACTTCATTATGGAGACGGGGTGCCAGTTCCATCAAACGATACACCGTATCCCAAAGTCGGCTTCGGTCTGTTTCTTTGTGCCATTGAGTAGCTCTCCAATCTGGGCAGTAGAATTTCTGTTTGTAGACGTCTCTAAATGCTTTAGGAATACTGGATTTCTCTAAACTTTCTTCAAATTTTTTCCAAAATGTTCATTTCGTTCACCGTGTCTAGAGCCTCGTCAAAGTAGTGAAACATCATTGTGCCGTCATCATACATCATCAGGCAGGAATGTTGCTTTTGACTCGGATGATCAATCTCACAACCGTAACATTGAGTGTTGGCTACTTCGTACATCTTGTTTAATATGGCTTCTGCGTACACTATGTGCCATTGACTATCAATGGATTGACTGTAGCTCTGCTCCATGTTGTAGTTGATGTTGACGAAAATAACATAGTGTAGTGGTCCACAAGCAAAAATTCATCTGGTCCCGTTTCAAGTCTGAACTGCAGTTTTAATAGCTGAGTGAATCACGTGACATCCCATCTATGTATTTTTAGTTGCTTGTACACAATTGTCTCTCGATCATGTATCGGGTTATACCGTAGATCTCCCAATAGATAGGATTTTGACGTAATGCACTTACATCTTCTGTAAAGGTTTCTAATACACATAAGCGGTCTGCCGTAAAAATCTCATCATCAAACATATGATTTACACAATCCCTATAAAATGTGCAGGTGTTTTCACACCACGTACATAAGTATTCCAATCAGGAGTACATCGTATCTGATGTTTCATTTTTCTGCGTAATAGAGAACAGCAGATCATCCATACAGTTGCAATCATGATTTCTCTCTCTGTGTGCACTCTGATGGGATGTCAGTCTATGTCATACCCATCAGGTCACGTGATCCCATGAATCGTATCTCTGTACTCGCTTCCCATTTCCCATGTTTTCTCTTATTTCTTTTCTCTCATTTCTTCTCTCTCTCTCCACATGTTCACCTTTCTCTCATTTCTTTGTCTCTCTCATTTCTTCTCTCTCTCCACATGTTCACCTTTCTCTTATTTCTGTTTTCTCTCTCTCTCTCAGGATTAGGCATGATGTACCCCATACACCCACTTAACATAACCATCCAGAACTGACTATTGTCATCTTTCAAAGCCAAATGAACGACGCAAGCTATGATGATAGTAAAGGCAAGAATGACTTGAACAACTGAAATACAATTTCATTCCGAGGTATGTTTTCTCCGCACCATTTCCAAGTAGTACTAGGCGTATGACTCACTCTATCGGGTGTTTGCTCGGTGGGCTCATTGTTAACCTTTGATAGACACTCGGCTTACCGAGTCTACTGGTCGATCAAGTTGGATTTGGGGATCCATGAATCGTTAACGAAAAGTAGAAGGATACCCTTTCCAATGTACCTTCACTTCTTCTATAACTCGATTTTTCCCTACACGCCTTTTTCTATGATCGAGAATCTCGCCGACTTCATAGACATCATCTGTTTTCACAACGGGTTGTAATTCAGATTCGTAAAACGTACCTTCCAATCGTTCTTGGTGATCATCCTGGATGTAATACACATAAGGATAACGATCAGGTACTCGTTTCTCGACCGTGAACAGTTCCGTGGTCCAGATTTGGGGATCCATGGTAAGTATCCCCTTATCAAATGTACGCTTTACTTTACTGATACGTACGCGATCACCTGTATGAAACTAAGGGGCAATGGACGGTTTTTAGAAGGGGTACCATATAAGGTCTCCCAGACTTTCTAACACATTGGAAGGATTGACTTCTATGGGACTTCTACCGATACTACGATGATACGATTGATTATAAGCTTGAACAATCTGAGGTAGAACGTCAACATGAAAACGACGTGAACGAGTATGAGTAAAATAAAATATCTCCACATGCGAGCTTTTAGGGTCCTTTGAAAGCGTTCTACAATACTAGCTTTTGTTTCTGTATTGTCTGTCGTAAAGAAATGAATATCATGAAACGTATGACGAAATTCACGATTCAAAAACTCTTTTCCTTTATCGGATTGTATACGAATAGGACGTCGTCCTTTAGCTTGTTTTAATACTGCTTGAAACCCTCGTACCATTTCTTTGGCAGATTTATTTTTCAAAGGGATGACCCAAGCATATTTAGATAGAACATCAATGACACATAAGAGAAACGTATACCCATCATTGTGTGTCTTGATGTTGGATACATCCGCTAAATCTAATTGCCATTGTTCATCCATATCGGTCACTCTCGTTTGGTTACGAGGAAACTTTCTCTTGATAGATTTATGAAGCGTATACGTGTCTTGTTCTTTCAACCATTGTTTGACTTCATTTAGAGAAATGGGGTACTTTCGACGTTTCACTTCTCGATAGAGAGGTTGTACACCTGCATAACCACCCCGATTAGAAGGATCATAATAGATGGATGCTAATTTGGCATTTTGCGAAGATTTTGAGTTTTGATCCATTCTGGAAGATGAGAACTCTTTTTAGATTTTTTAATGGTAGACCAGGCCGTAGGAGTCAATCTTTGCCAATCCTTCACCATTTTCTGACTAAGTGGTGTCTTTGCAGAATCTTTTATGTCAGTAGAAGGAAGAGAAGGCATAGCGTCATAGAACCCTGTGTCATCTTCATCATCATTATCCAGAGGTTTAGGGGTACTCATAGCCTTTGGTTTTACAATAGGTTGATTCATCACTTTGATATAATTAGGGTTACGTGTCCAATCACGAGGAACATTCGATTCCACTAATCCTTTTACAAAACTATCAAGTCCCGAGGGTTGATACCCTTTTCTAGGTTGTGTTCGTAAAGCATCAGTTACGAGATCGACCATATTGGTCCCAGGGACGGTCTTTCCTTTGTATTGTATTTGACCGTCTTTTTCCCATGTTAGTACATCAGAATGTTTCTTGAGATGTTTAAATAACAGAGGGACATTTGGTTTTAATGGAGCAGTGACACTGGATGAAATAGCTGTCATAAGATCTTGATCATCAGAAGACATTTCAGTTTTAACATCGTCTTTGACTTCTTTGACTTTATCTGTTTTCAGAGACCAAGGTCTCTCTTCTACAGGATGACGAGCTTGTTGTAGATACGTACGGTATCGATGAAGTTCTTGACCAAACTTGGCTACCTTAGCTTCAGGAGAGTCAAATCATCACGATCTACAATCGTATCTAATTCATTACCTAAACGCACCGAAGATGCTACTTCAGGTGTATGAGGCAAAGGATTTAAACTTCTTTCTCTCCATTGTTTGAGTTTGATTTTAAGACAGGAGAAGCTATGGCTCCTAGTAATGGCGCTAATAAGGGTAAGATAGGTAACACACCACCCTGTTGATTCGTTAGAATTCGACGTCGTTGAGGGACAGTCAATTGAGGATGAACTAGTTTTCTTAAGACCCGTTTCTTTGAACCCAAGTGCTGTTTCTGGCGTTTTGTTAAAGGAATCACTCCTTTTATGATGTTATACACCACTTCACAAATTTTCATGATCGTATCATCAGGGGCATACCGTAAGATCATCTTTTTAAACTCAATAGGATACTGCTTTTGTCCTAAGACTTTAATCAAAGCAGCATGAGATTCAAGCCCATGCTTACTTTTTCGTAGTGCCATGATGTCACTACAACTAAGTATTCTATACAAATGACTCAATATATGATCTGAGGTAGTTTTATAAACCTATATCAACATAGGATGTTGAAGTCGTTTATGATCTTGAAGTTCTTTACTCGTAGTAAAAAGAGCCCGACACCATAGACATTTGTAGCTATTCATATATGAAGTAGCCTGTGTCTTAGGCTGACTGGTGATGGGAGATCCAAAGGTAGAAGCAAACGAAGGTAAACGAGTAGACTTTGGAGTAGATGTAACATGTTTGTTCAGCTGAGATGATACATCTTTAGCAGTTAAAGGTTTTGGTAATAAGGGAAATAACAAAGACTGCTTGGGAGTATTAGTAGGAGTAGACTTCTTAGGTACATTCAGTGCCTGTAGGACTGCTTTAGTCTTAGTAATAGAAGGTTGTTTCCGTTGGGTAATTTTGATATTAGGTCTACCAGGAAGACGTATAGGTTGTCCAAAGATAGATGTTGCAGTAGCAGAAGTTCCTGCTACAGGACTGTTGGTTACAGGTGGAGACGGTATTCGTGTAGGAGTAGTCTGATTCATTGTATTAGCTTCACGAATCTGTTTCAGATTTAGTTTTAGAACCATTGGTGGGTTCTTCCTCTTCTTAGGACTCTTCTTCTTCTTAGGACTCTTCTTCTTTTTAGGGCTCTGCTTTCTCTGCTTAGGAGGAGGGGGTGTTTTTTTTCTTTTTAGGTGCAGTGTTCTTCTTGAGACGACTAGCCCACTGTAACAGGGATCGAATGATTACCCCACCTAAGAACCCTGCCCCTCCTCGTTTTAAGATAGCAGTTTTTCTTAGCTTCTTCATCAGCTTTTGGGTCAGCAATGATTTTTAAATGATCAGCATTTCTCTGTATTAACGATGCTGTAGGTTTAGTCACTGGAATGGTACCAGACAGAAGATTTTTAGCTCCCATACCAAACCATTTCAATAAAGCGTCTCTACCTAATTCTAACAGTTCTTGACGTCTGACGGGATCTTTCTCTAATTGTAATTTTCTTAGAGTAGTCACCAGTTTACTGGTGGCTTTAGGTAAAGGATTCATGATTCTACGTTAACAGGAATACGAGAAATGACACCCTAGAGAAAGTGACTGTCTACTTATAAGGTGTATACAACACTATTCCTCCCGTAAACCAAGGATGAAACAGATCTGATCTTAATCTTAGATTATCAGGGGTAGACGATGTGAGATCAATCAAGAGATAGCCATGAGGACGATTTGTAGCATCGTGATAAGCATGGTTTAATCCTGGTAGGTCTAATTGATGTGATAAGCTGGTCACTTGAGATTTATCTCTAGGATTCTTAAACAGGACGATATGGTACGATATTGTTTAGCACGATCAAAGTTTTGAGTGATGTAGATCACACTTGTGTTTCGATGATGAGCTTTACGTGTAAACCATTCTACGATAGAATCGAGAGCTTTACTGCCCATCATACCATCAAAGACAAGTAGGTGACGACGAGTTGGATCAGAAACTAAGACTTCGTCATCCTCAGGTATATTTTGAACGAAGTGAACTTGATGTTCCCGTTGTAAGATTTCATAAGCAGGTTGCCATTCACGATAACACCATACAATTTTGTCGGGAGGGGAATGAATCCATTGATCCTTCCATTCTATCAACTGTTTTACAAATACAGTTTTCCCTGATTTGGTAGGTCCCGCCACAACCATGGTAAATTCATGCTTTAATTGTATCGTATCGGGAGATATGGACTGATAGTAAAGCATTTTAATACTAGTCATGAAACTGAGAGATGTAGTATTATATACATGGTCACTTCAGTCATGTATTATATACATGGTCATTTGAGTGGTGTATGCATAAAAACCATCTAAGGTAAAAGACAAAAACGTTCCGAGTAGTAGTAGTAGGAGTCATGAAACAACTCATACTCCGAATAGACCTCTGACGTCATTGATTGCGTGCGCGTTCATAGTCTCTATATAAACCAGACATTTGGTGTGACTCGGTATCAGTTCATCATCACCATGGACAGATTTCAGAATATCCCTTCTGAAAGTGATTTTGTCAGAGGAATTCGTCGGTGTTCGTCGCCGAAGAGAAAAGTGACGATAGTGCGGCCTACTCCCCGTCGACCAGCATTTTTAGACCGTCCGCCGCCACCACCACCTTGCAGCTTTAGGGTACCACCCCCTAGACCTCCTCCACCCAGGGCTGTACCATCAGCGCCTCCACTGCCTGAGCTGCAGTATACCATGGCTCAGGCAGATTTGAGGCTTCTGAGGCTGCAGGAGCAAGAAATTAGACGCCTGATAAAGGAAAAAGAAGCCGAAGTCAGTCGGTTGCGACGTCTGATGGACGGGGAATAGGCCTTTACCAACAAGAATATTTTAACGGCCCTTTTCAGGGCCACCTAACTTACACGAAAAGAAACCTTAACTGAAACTATGCAGTTTTTGTGTTGTGTTATACTATAGTGGTAAGTCTAGTAGTAAGTAAGTTAATTCTTTTACTTGATTGAACAAATTTTATGAGATAGAAATCAATTCTAAAAATAGTAACATTAAACACTTGAGAAAAAGTTTAGTTAGAAGGACAAAAATTCAAAACGAGGCAATTCTAAAAATAGTAACATTAAACACTTGAGAATAACTTTAGTTAGACTACTGAGAGCTCATTTGGCAGCCGAAGCTCGAAGAGTCAACATCGTCAGAAAAACTCTCTCTGGGTGAGTGTTTAATTTTTTTATTTTATATACAGTAGTACAAGAAATATAAAAACTTGTTGAAACGATGTAAGTGAACAACTTCATACTTTACACTTTTACTACTTGTGTCACTTTGTCACTTGTGTCACGTTGAGACTTCATAACTAAGAACGTTGCACATGCTGCAAACTTTGAGAACGGTACACACGTTGCAAACTTTGAGAACCACACACACACACACACACACACACACACACACACACACACACACACACACACACACACACTTGATCACTTTGACAAACTTGGAAACATGATAACGGTACACACTTGATCACTTTGACAAACTTTGAGAACAACACGCACACACACTTGATCACTTTGACAAACTTTGAGTACGTTACACACTTTCATGTTCTATGGTTCTCACTCCTGCCGTGAGATTAGTCAGTCCCTGAAAAACTAGATATCCCATGATTCCATACCCAAGATGGCTACCCTTCCTAACCTTCCTGTTGCGCTACCCACCCACCCCTTTGGTTTAATGCCTACAGCCCATAAAGAGTCATCATCCCTTTTGTTCCACCCTATAGTCTATACAGAGTAATCTCCCTTTGTTTCACCTATACAGGCTATACAGAGTGATCTCCCTTTAGTCCTACTCATACAAGCTATACAGAGTAATCTCCCTTTGTTTCACCTATACAGTCTATACACAGTGATCTCCCTTTGTACATACTCTACAAGTCTTAGTTTCTAGCTTGAGTCGAGCTCGGGCTATCGCTTCTCGCGCATGCGCATGATACACAACTCTTACCGACGGTGGCACCACCAACTACAGGTTTCACAAACCTGGAAAAACCCAAAGTTTCGGTTCTAAAAATAGATTCACTCTCAGCTCAAAACTGGAAAAACCCAAAGTTTCGGTTCTAAAAATAGATTCACTCTCAGCTCAAAACTGGAAAAATCCAACTTCTCTCTCTTCCCGTTGACTTCTCGTGAACTCACGTGACCTCTTGTGACTTCTCGTGACCCCAACCTCTTGTAACGAAGGCTCTCATTGGCTCCTTAACCAAAATGGCCGCCCCCACAACCTTCCACTTCCGCTCATAGACACACCTCCAAGATCAACGATTGGCTCTTTCTGCTTATTGCCATGACAACATGACCTCACTTCCGGTATGACGCACTTCCGGTATGACCTCACTTCCGGTATGACGCACTTCCGCTTATGACGTCACAGGCGGCTCCATGGCGCGCATTTGAATTGACCAATCAGAAGCCAGCATTCTGATGACGTCATCAAACAGCGCCACTGGTGGCGCCCCCTAGCGGCGAAAATTCAAATGCGCGCCAGGGAGCTGCCTATAACTACTTCTATGGTGTCTGATTCGGGACATTGTAATATCCCTTCGTTTAACTACAACGCTTTATTACGATAATGGGATAAGATATCACGATACAATACGAAATGACGATACTACGATACGGCATCACGATAATGCGATGAGAAATAACGATACGGAATGACATTGCGATATCACGATACGGAATGACAATATTACGTTATCATCACTACCATGTCTACGCATACGTCGCTTCAAACCGAAGATCATCCGCCATATGCAAGGTAAACGTTGGAAGACACAACCTGGGGGTAGGTGATTTGCATAATTTATTATAGAAAAAAAAGTAATACCGGTCAGAACGGATATATCAGAAAGAAAAATTGGATGTTATTAAAATATTTGTGTGAGATGATAACAGACATATTTGTATTAAAGATTTACATTTTTAGTTTTACTTGAAATCTCCAAGACACCGATAGCTAAGATAATAATATTTAAAATGTAATATTGTATTTGATTTTTAAGAAGTTATGCTATTTTTCCTGCACCATTATACATGTGACCTTAATAAAAATCATTAACAGCAAAGAATACAACAAAGATATGATTAAACAAGAACTAACTCAGAAATATTTTTTCATGTATGTGGAGTTGTCACCAGAATTGCCACATATTTTGACCTATTCTGTGAACTAAAACTGATGTAGAAAAAAAGGTTACTTTATAGCTCAGTTATTGCGTACTGAGCCGACTTATAGAAAGAGGACACCACCCTGGGGTAGGTCACGTTATAACTCAGTTACTACGGACTACACCGACTTATAGAAAAAAAAAGGATAACACCCTGAATCAGGTTACTATATAACTTAACTTATAGAAATAGGACACTACACTGATGTACGTCACTATATAAATAGCTTAATTATTACAGACTGAGCCAACTGATTGATAAACAAAGTACTGATAGTACTGATACGAGTTGATGGCAATCGTAAGTTTTAATGAGATATAATACACTCGGTATACTGAATACTGTTAATTAGGTAAAAAACTAAAATCGGATCAGACATTTGGCCTAACGTGAGTACTGATGACTTATTTACTACACAACAAACTGCATAGTTCAGCGATATGATTATAAAATCTTGTACTTATAAACATTGTTTCATCGAATTTAGCAAGTTTATGATATCGTAACATTCATAAAGGACACCGAAGCGACTTTTAATAGCATAGTTTTCAACAAGTCTTGTAGACCTATATTTTTCAGCGAATTGTTACTATTCATTTTCAAAAGCAGAATTATAAAAATAAAAGTGTGATTTAGAAATTTCAATCTTGAAGTTGAGTTTATGTTGCTGAAATGCACATACATGCGTCAATATAATGTGTTATTAACCCCATACTGCAAAATGTGCTTTGACTTGGTCCCAGTAAACAACATAGCATAACATTAAAACCACTTATGAAAATCCGATTAATTAATCCCACCGATAATATAATGATAATTTTCAATTCATTGTTTGATTATAAACTGATCAAATTTGCTAACAAATGCCAATAAATGGAGGTGCCGTGGTAAAAACTTTTGAACACGTACTGTAGATATGACGTATCAAGAAGATAATTTCGTGTGAGCTATTTATAACGTCGTATCGAAGCTAAACAAAGTGGCTCCGCACAGACTTGTATTGCCTGGACTGAAAAGCAGACGATATTCAGTGACACTGGAGATACAGTACAGAAAATGAACATCGAATTAGGCTAACTTGGAAGCGAGTTTACTGTCCAGGTCTATCGATAACTTTGGCATGATATCTGTGGCATCAAGTGATGTATTTCAATCCAAACCACAGGGATGTGGAAATATTTTTTAGAGCATAATATTTTCCACCAGAATTAAGTTTTCATTGAGCATATTACGCTTTAAAAAAGATTTCCGAGCCCCTGTATCAAAACGTGGTTTGTTTACATTTCACAAACCGTAGACTAGCCTAGCCTACATGTGCAGAACATCGGTTAAATCTAGGCCTAACGAAACTTAACTGGAAAATGTAATAAATAGAAAATTTGACAATTGTTTTTGAATAACATGTTTATTACAACAAGTGAGACAAGAGAATACATACAACATACACGATTGCGTAGCACAAGTGTGAAATATGTATTTTCCTGTATCACTCCATGTAATAAACATGTTATTAAAAAACAATTATCAAATATCCTCTATTTATTACATTTTTATTAAATTTATCAATTTAATATAATCTATATTTTTCATTGGTATTTTTCACTGATATTTTTAACTGGTTGAAAATACAACTCAATTCAAAGTAAATGGAAAATGCTGTACTTCGTTTCAGCGGATCAAAATGCTTTTAATTTTGTTGCCAATTTTGGACTACTTTTTCTTCTTTTATTAGACGTCAGGTAACAAAACATGGCTGGGAAATGTAATAAATAGAATATGACAATTGTTTTTAAGAACATGGTTATTACATCAGGTGAGGTAGGAGATTACATATTTAACATGAGTGCTACAAACAATTGTCAAATATCCTCTATGTATTAAACGAAGCGATATTACGATGTCCCAAAGCAGCCACCATATCTATCTCATATCATGTTTATCCGTGTACAGAGCGATTACAAAACCACCTCAACAGCTTATGGGTATGGTAAAACCAGTGTTTTGAAAAAAGTAACAAAAAATTGCAAGAACTATCACTCTAGATAAGCTATACCGATGCAATGGTTGAACAAACTTGATTATTTCATGTTTTATATGGAGGCAAAGAGCAGGAATATTTGTACAATCTACAGTATTGAAAAATACAAAGTTGGTTTTGGAAAGCCAAAATTGATCCAGAATTGTTTCCACCTACAGAAAGAGCTACGTTTTATGCAGTTTGCGAGTTCCCTTGCAAGTCATACTTTGGTTGAGGCCCATAAACAACTCCCTGGATGCAGAACAAAGGGATTAAATACTTAATACTAGTGGTCAGAAACCAGTTTTCAGAGACCTGCGCCAGAAGTCACCAAATTTACTCAGTACTCAAGCTCAACTTATATTTTATCATTTTGACGACATAGTCGCTCATAAAACTTCAAATTTGAGTGAATAGGAAACATATTATAATTTTACTTTAGTCACATATAAATTTTTGTGTCACACTTTTGACGTTCCTGTAAAAATGAATAAATACTTTGAGTATGGTACTCGAACTTTGAGTACGTACTCAAATTATTTTTTAATGTTTGGAAGTTTTCTTCGAATGAGCAATTATCTTTCACCATTATTCATAAGTGCATGAGTAGTTATAGGCAGCTCTATGGTGCGCCATTTGAATTTTGCCGCCAGGGGGCGCTTTTTAACGGTTTTTGATGACGTCATCAGAATACTGGCTTCTGATTGGTCAATTCAAATGCGCACCATAGAGCCGCCTGTGACGTCATAACCGGAAGTGCGTCATACCGGAAGTGAGGTCATACCGGAAGTGCGTCATACCGGAAGTGAGGTCATGTTGTCATAGCAATAAGTAGAAAGAGCCAATCGTTGAGCTTGGAGGCGTGTCTATGACCGGAAGTGGAAGGTTGTGGGGGCGGCCATCTTGGCTAAGGAGCCAATGAGAGCCTTCGTTACAAGAGGCTGGGGTCACGAGAAGTCACAAGAGGTCACGAGAGTTCACGAGAAGTCAACGGTAAGAGAGAGAAGTTGGGTTTTTCCAGTTTTGAGCTGAGAGTGAATCTATTTTTAGAACCGAAAGTTTGGGGTTTTCCAGTTTTGAGCTGAGAGTGAATCTATTTTTAGAACCGAAACTTTGGGTTTTTCCAGTTTTGAGCTGAGAGTGAATCTATTTTTAGAACCGAAACTTTGGGGTTTTCCAGGTTTGTGAAACTCGTAGTTGGTGGCGCCACCGTAGGTGAAACTAGTAGTTGGTGGCGCCACCGTCGGTAAGAGTTGTGTATCATGCGCATGCGCGAGAAGCAGTAGGCCGAGCCCGTCACTGTTAGTCTTCGAGAGTCCTGTTTCAAGTGCGCAACTGCGAGAAGCGGTAGGCCGAGCTCGACTCAAGCTTGTACTAAGACTTGTAGAGTAAAATAAAAAATTCAAACACTCACCCTATGCTGGTAGTGGTTTTTTCTGACGATGTTGACTCTTCGAGCTCCGGATTGCAAATGAGCTCTCAGAGGTCTAACTGAACCTATACTCTAGTCATGTGACTTTTTTTTGTTTCTATTTTTAGTGCATGAAAAATAATTTTGTCTGATCCAATAAAAAATGAAATACTCACCCTATGCTAAAAGTAGTGGATTTTTCTTATGATGTTAACACCTCGAGCTTTGGATCTCAAATGACTTTTCACAGGCTGAACTGAACCTCTCTCTAGTCACATGACTTACTATATTTAGACTTTTATCTAATGAAGTGAATACAACAAAAACACAAAAAAAACACAAATAAAAAAATTTAATGTTGAATATACGCGACTAAATAGTGTGTAGTCACTATTTTTTAAACTCACCGCTACAGAATAATACAAACCCTGCATACCTTTAGTGAAGGTTTCTTTTCGAATAAGTTAGGTGGCCCTTAAAAGGGCCGTTGAATTTTTCTTGTTGGAGAAAAAGTCTATTGGTCATCCAGCAGACTTCGCAAGTACCTGAGGTCCATTTCCTTTTCTTCTATCAGCTGTCTTATTTGGCGTTGCCAGTGAACCCTCAAATCACACTGTGCAATAGCATGCTCCACTTCAGGCATCGGTGGTACTGATGGCACAGCTCTTGACGGAGGAGGTATAGGTGGTGGTGTCCTAGGTCTATAGGTGGTGGTGGTGGCAATGGACGGCTCGTAAACGCGGACCTACGTGGAGTAGCCCTCACAACTATCAATCTTCTCTTCGTCGATGAACACCGATGAATGCTTCTACGTAAATAACTCTCCGATGGTACATCTTCTAAGTTGTCCATGATGATGAACTAATACAGAGACTCGGGCAGTACTAGCTTATATAGAGTGAATGACGTCACGTATTATTTTTTTCCCCGTCTAGACATCTGGCCACCTGTTGTTGACACTTGACATCTGAACACCTGTTTTTGACACTTTTGACACTTGGCATCTGAACACCTGTTTTTGACACTTGGCATCTGAACACCTGTTTTTGACATATGGCCACCTGTTGTTGACGATTTTTTTGTCTAGACATCTACGTCTAGACATTTGGCCACCTGTTTTTAAGACAGATACTGTCACTAGTTTTTAGTATTTCTAATTCTATATGAAAATAAAACGAAATACAATACATTCTAGTTTTATGGACCTATAAAACATAAAAGACTATATAAATGTGATGATACTTCGTTTGAGTATCTATACAGTTCTTTTCTTTTTTATTATAAATACATGTCTACAGTTACCGTACTTCATTTTAGATTTGACAACGGAAGCTTACACACGGAATGGCTAATTTACCAAACTTTGATTTATTGTTAAATGAAAGACAAGAACAGGCGAGAAGTCAAAGACAGGCTCACCAGAGAGATCAACGGGATGATGGATTTAATGCAAACAGACAACTCACCGATTATAGTGATTACTATGAAGTAGACACCCTGAGTGAGCGTAAATCACGTAAGTTTAAAACGGCTTCGAATGTGTACCAAGTCAAATTTAAACATTTTTCTAAAGATGCCCATACACTTGGTATCAGAGGTAATAGATCATATGTTGACTTCTATTAAGAACAAACTACAGTGTGAAGATCGGGATAAGATGAGAGTCAATATACATCATCCATCTTTAAAAAGTGAAGTGTGGGTAGAATTTACGGATGCTAAAGACCTGAATGCTGATCTACTCATGGAGAAAATTGAGAAAGTGCAACAGAGTAATGAAAATTTTAAAATCGAAGATGGGTCTACCACCCTGTCAGTAATCCATGTCATACAACCTGTAGGTAGCGGGGGTGGAAAACGAAAATATCATCTCAGTGTTGATAAAAAATCCATGCTGAACAAGAAAAGAAGTTTGATACAGATCAAGAATACAGACAAGACCTGTTTAGCTCGTGCTATTGTAGTTGGTCGTTTTCATTGTCAGAAACCTGGACTTGGAGATGGAGACAAGTACAAAAACTGGCAACGCTATTGGCAAAATTTGAAATATGGTGATGCAAGTAGACATACTCTTCAACGACGAGAAGCTCATGCCTTAATGCAACAAGCTGGATGTGATCCCCAGCAAGAGAGTGGACCTGAAGAATGGCAACGTTTTCAAACTGTGTTATTACCCCACTATCGTTTGAAAATCTACGAACTGAATACCAATACAAAACGATTGGCATTAAATGTACTGTATAGTGGTGTAGGATCGGGGGCCCCCATTCACGTTTTGTACGATGATCACCATTACGATTGTATCGTATCTATGCCTGGACTCTTGGAATGTAATTACTATTGTGACCGTTGTGATGTGGGTTATGATCATGTAGAAGATCACCGATGTCCTCAATGCTGCTTTCGTTGTTTTGCTTCGTCGCCCTGTGTTCCCGACAATACGATAAAACCTATAGAATGTACACATTGTCAGGGGACATTCACATCGACTCGGTGTTACGAGAATCATTTGAAGCCTTATAGTAGTAATACAATCACTACTCCATGTCAGCTAATGACTCGATGTCCCACTTGTCAAGTATGGCTGAGTAAGAAACAATTCACACAACACTGTTGTCAAGAAAAGAAGAAAAAATGTCGCCATTGTAAACAGATCGTGGATCTAGATCATCGCTGTTTTATACAACGGATCCCTTCTCAGGATGAATCATCTTCACCCCCTTATTACATTTTCTATGATTTTGAGTGTACCCAGGATACCGGAGAACACAAACCTAATCTATGTATTGCTCATCGTGTATGTCCCCAGTGTACATCCGATGATTGGTGTGAGCAATGTAAAACCATGGAAGATCATCGTATTACATTCCGAGGTCCCACGACACTCACTGATTTTTTGACTTGGTTATTTCAAACGACCGTGTATGATGACATACATCAAAGGGAGAAACTTTTACATGATGGAGCTATAGCTATTGCTCATAACTTTAAAGGGTACGATGGACAGTTTATTTTACATCATCTGGTACATCATGCCTGTGAAAAACCTGATGTGATCATGAACGGTTCTAAGATTATGTCTATGACGGCTGGAAACATCAGGTTTAAAGACTCATGTAATTTCTTGGCATTTCCTTTAGCTTCGTTACCTAAAGCTTTTGGATTGACTGAACTCAAGAAAGGCAACTTTCCGCATTTGTTCAATACAGAAGCTAATGCTGATTACATAGGAGTATATCCCCCAGCTATGTATTACAACCCAGAAGGTATGAAACCTGATGTCCGTCGTGATTTTGAAGCGTGGTATCAAGACCAAATTCAAAAGGGTGAGATTTTTCATTTGCAATGCGAAATAGAAGAATACTGTGAATCGGACGTGACTATTTTGCGACAAGCTTGCATGCATTTCCAAAAGCATGTGTTTGAAACTAACCGATGTGGACCCCTTTGCTGAATCGATTACGTTTGCCAGTACGGGGGAATATAGCCTATCGTCGCAATCATATGCAAAAAGATACGATTGGTATCATACCTCCGCGGGGATATCCTTCACCACGACAGTATTCCACCCTAGCATTACGCTGGTTGAGTTGGAAAAGAACATGAAACTGGTCAAACGATTAGACATGCTCGTCAGGGAGGGGAAGTCCAAGTAGGATCTTATCGCGTGGATGGTTATCATGAAGACTCTCGCACCATTTACGAGTTTCATGGCTGTTTTTGGCACGGATGCCCCTTGTGTTTTCCTAACTTAAAGCAAGAGCAACACCCGTTTCATCCTTCTTTGACGTATGAAGAAGTGTATCAAAATACCTTAGAGAGAGATCAGTATTTGCGTCAACACTATCAAGTAGAAACGCTGTGGGAACATGACTATCGTCAAAGGTACAAGACGGATCCACAGTTTCAACATTTCATTGATATAAAACGTATGAGGAGTTTCCCGATCCGTTAGTTCCTAAAGATGCTTTATTTGGAGGTCGAACGAATGCTACTCGTTTGCTCTGTGAAGAAGGAGACATTCGTTACGTGGATGTATGTTCTTTGTACCCATTTGTCTTGAAACATGGGACTTTTCCCATTGGACACCCAGACGTGATTTACACATGATTTCAAAAGTCTAGATCAATATTTTGGACTGGTACAATGTCGAGTTATTCCCCCTCGTCAGCTGTTTCATCCCGTGTTACCTTATCGGTTTGCAGGAGGAAAGCTACTTTTTCCTTTATGTCGTACTTGTGCTCAACAAGGAATCGAACAGGAGTTGGGTATGAGTTATCGATGCTCTCATACGAATCAAGAACGACGTTTGTTAGGTACATGGACGACGTGTGAATTGAATAAAGCTATAGAAAAAGGTTATGTGATCGATCGTATCTTTGAAGTATGGCATTTCCCTGATCAGTCCCAATACTTTATTTCGTAGCTATATTGATCAGTTTCTCCAGATTAAGCAACAAGCTAGTGGTTTTCCTGCTTCCTGTCAAACAGTAGAAGATCGTCGTCAATACCTCAAAGAGATTGAAACGAGAGAACAACTGATCATACGAGAAGAAGATGTAGAGAAGAATCCTCTATCTTACGGACCATTGCTAAACTGTTTCTGAACTGTTTGTGGGGTAAATTTGCTCAACGAACTAATTTACCTCAGACACAGTATGTGGAGAGTTACGAAGCATTACAACAGTTACTTCAAGATGATACTCGTGATATATTACATTTAGAACTGATTCCCAATGACGAAGGCCATGATGAGCTTGACATGATGTTGGTGAATTCAAAACCGAAGGATGACTTTGATGAACCCAATGGTTTTAGCAATGTAGTGCTAGCAGCCTTTACGACGTCTTTAGCACGGTTACATCTCTATGCCACCCTAGAAGGTTTGGGAGAACGTGTATTATATTTTGATACAGACAGTATCATTTATCAACACGATCCACAGCAGTGGAATCCTACTATCATAAACAGTTTAGGAGGATGGACAGACGAATTAGATGGGGATTCTATCTTATCCTTTGTCTCGGGAGGTCCTAAAAATTATGCGTACAAGACTCGTCAGGACAAAACGGTGTGTAGAGTCAAAGGAATCACTTTTGATAGTCGTACCACTTCTACAGTCAACGTAGATACATTGAAACAGTTGTTACGTGGTCAACAAAAGAAAGTGATAGTATCGTACCCTCATAAGATCATGCGAACGAAACAACATAAAGTCAAAACACAGGCGATGACTAAAGAAGTGCGTGTCGTGTATGATAAGAGACATCGCATTGAAAACTTTTGTACTTTACCTTATGGTTATTGAATAAAGTTTTTTGAGTAATAAAATGTATGAAACTTGACTTTGGTGTTGGTGTTGATGATATAAAACAGAAGACAGTGAAGGGTAGGGGTTCATTGATACAGTGTGATCTCAAGTACACGCATCATGGCGACTCTCGATTCTAAAGATCATGGTAGTTTTTACATGACTTTACCTAGCGATGCTAGTTTAAAAGTCTTTCCCGATAATACCTTAACAGAATTCAAAACGCATTTACCTCAAGCTTTAAGTATGATGGATAGTGAGTGGGAAATAGCGTTGAGTGAATTGATCTTTCCCAACTTAATAGAATCGATAACATCAGATGAGAATTACATAGATGTCCTGGTTCCCCTTCACGTTCCTTTGGAATCCGTCGTGACACCTAAAAATCCCCAGGACCCCTCTACGTATCCTAAGAAAAAGGAAATGAAATATCGCCAACATGAACGTTTTACTGTAGAATTGATAAAGAAACACGTCTCGTTAGATGATCCCCAATTTGATCATGTCATCTCTAAAACTGATACGAAATCGGGGATCGCTTTTGTAGGAAGTATTTGGAGACTTAAATTTCGTTCGGGGTTTTATGCGTCTCCTGTCGCTTTAATAGAAGAGATGAAAGTTGGTTTTTCTAGAGCCTTTCAATATGTCATTGATGGGATAGAAGATCTCTCTCATAAAAATACTATTAAATTCAGATATGACTCAGCTTTAGATCGATTCATGATTGAGTTTAAAGGCCGATCCATCTATTCCGTTCCCTTTTTAATACGTTTTCCAAGTCTACTGGGTTATAAGCTAGGCTTTGAAGCCGTTGACATGAATGAGGAGATGACGAAATGGGTCGATGTCACACACATGCCAAAGTATCCACCCGATTTAAATATTGGTATGAGTGGTATCTATGTCTACAGTAACATTGCCGAAAGTCAAATTGTAGGTTCACAATCGTTACCGTTATTACGTGTGGTCCCTTTTCAAACGGGTCAATCGCTCAATCATCAACATTGGGAACCTTTTCATTACAATTATGTGGGTTTAAATAAAAAGTATTTTGATACCATTGAAATACAATTGAGAGATGACATGGGACGTAAAATTCATTTTCTAGGAGGAAAAGTGATTGCCAAACTTCATTTTCGTCGTGTCATTTAAAATGAAGTGCAACACAGGACTTGGGTCAGTTGATGACCGAGAGTCATCGTGTTCACATCTTTGTATTATTTATCAATATGAATCCGACGAAAAGAAAAATGGCATGACTAAAGCCGTAAGAAAAGAAGATATGAAAAGACGAAAGGGGTGGAAAGGGGAGAAACAGAGAGAAGAGAAACAGAGAGAAGAAGAGAAACAGAGAGAAAGAATAGGGGAAACGATGGAAGGACAGGAAAAGATAGAAGGAGAGAAAAAGTCAGAAGGACAGAGAGATGAAGGAAAAGAACAGAGAATGAAAAGAAAGAGGGGACGTCCACGCAAAGTATCCGTAGAGAGAACAAAAGAACAAAGAGAAGAAGAAGGACAGAGGGAAGGAGTGAAAAGGGGACGACCACGAAAAGTAGAACAGGAAGAAATACCTCATGATATTTTAATGTTTCTACGACAATGGTTAAGCGATTGTCGTCAGTCTCCCATGTACGGTGACACTTTTCATTTACAATTAAATGATAATAATGGTAATCGAGCAGGTATGATGTATCATGTGCATAAAGAACAACGACCAGTAGCATGGGATCCTTTTGGTCATCATGTAGACGTACCGATGATACAATTTGTGTTTCAGGACAAAAAAACGTAGAAAAATATGATTTTTTAGTTCTGATCTAAAAATAGATTTTATGGACCTTATAAAAAGGAAGTGAGAATGCACATCAGGGACCATTCACTCTCAGACACGATGGAAAGAACATCAAGTATGGAAACTTTATTTTCATCGACGATGGATGCTAGTCAGATTGTCACGGATAGTGCTCCCACGAACCGAGACATGATGGATAGTGTACCACGAATTCATCGAGTAGAAGTAGATAGTGTACCACGAGCTCATCGGGTTGAAGTGGATAGCGTACCGAGAGTCAATCTGATAGAAGTGACAAGGACTCCACCTTCCGAAAGGAGACAAGGTGTGACCACTTTTAAACTAAGACCTGCTACCGACAGAGGGTTATCGTTTCATCAGGAATTAAGAATACCTTTAGCCTTGCCTAATTTTTGTACGTATGAATCCAGGTACCTGACGTTTAAAGATCATTGGCCCAAATATCTACCGGGACCTAAACAGACAGAATTAGCCAGAGCAGGATTTGTGTATTTAGGGAACAGTGACCACGTTCAGTGTTTTTCTTGTGGCATCGGTTTAAAAGATTGGGAATGGAGCGATAATGCTTTTACAGAACATCGACGTTGGTCTAAAGATTGTACTTTCAGTCAATTGCTGATATAAACAAAAACAAAAAACCCTGTGTGGAGCCTCCCTTCTGGAAACATCCAAGTGACTGACGGCAACGAGTCTAAAAATAGATTAAGAAGAAGAAGAACGGCTATAAAGTAAAGTGAAGTGCAGTGACCAAACATCATTTGAATCAGTCATCAAACATGAGTTATCCAGGCTTGTCACAGACGTACCCAAATTATTCACCTAATACTACACCTTACATAGAAGGGGCCGATGAGTTTGATGAAGTTCTCAAAACGTTAGACCAGTTGCAAGAAAAACAAGAAAATGATGCGACCCAGGGAATGTTACGTGATGCCTTGCTATCCACATTACAGAAAATGAGGGAAGAACTCACGACTATTACAACTACTCTGAAAGAATTGAAGGATAAAGTACAGCCAGGAGTCAGAACATCGTATATGGGGTACGAATATAAGCCTACGCCCCAGACTCATCCTTGTTTCATTTGTGGTGAAATTGGACATTGGTCTCCTAGATGTCCTAAGAATAACGAGTCGGCAACAACAACAGCAACAACAGCAACAAAAGTAGAGCCTGAGAACAAAGTAGAAAATCGATCTCGTCAATCGGACCAGTGTTATAAATGTCATCAGTCAGGTCATTGGGCTTATGAATGTCCCGAACAGACTTCAACAGGGGCCAAACGTAAACTCAACTTGATGCTCAAGAAGGGAGGCAAAGTCACCAAGAAAGGGAAAGTGGAAACCGAACAGCAGTGAATGTTTTAGTACTGTTAAAATGTAAATACGTTTAGTGTCACAGCGTCAAGGAATCCGAACCGACCGATCTAGGACAAAAGCTAACGTTCTTTTGCTCCGCGCTGTATGGGCAAGATCAACCGTAGTAGTGAGACAAAGTGACTCAAAGTTTTTGTGATGAACGTTTTAACATGAAGTTAATGTTTTCAAAGTTAATGTTCTCATAGTTCATGCTTATGTATTGTACATAGTCACAGAAAGTGAATCAGTGTTCTCAAAGTTAATGTTCTCTTAGTTAATGTTCTCATAGTTCATGCTTATGTATTGTACATAGTCACAGAAAGTGAATCAGTATTCTCATAATTAATGTTCTGATAGTTAATGTTCTCATAGTTCATGCTTATGTATTGTACATAGTCACAGAGGGACGGCCCTAATCCTCTGTCGACTATCTAAAAAGTTTTTAGCGGGGCAATAAACTTATTAAAATTGAATCTGGTGTTTGTGTATTTATGACTAAAAGGTGTATACGTTTAGAGTACACTTAGAGTTTAAACCTACTGGGTATAAGGTGTACACTAAGAGTACACTTAGAGTTTTGCTCTAGTATCTACAAGGTAGACATAAAGGAGTAATGTAAAAACAAAACTATGAGCAGAAGGAGATCAAGAGTAAAAGTGTAACACTTAGAGTGAGATACAGAGAAAGAGATACAGAATAAGGGTATACAAAGGATCTGTGTTTTAAAAACTGCTTTAATCAGTCATAGGTTTTCTTTTCGTAAAAGTTAGGTGGCCCTGAAAAGGGCCGTTGGTGTTTTAGGCTTTATAGGCCATGGCATAAAAAGCATTTTTGTCCGTTTTCTCTGCCGTCTTTCTCTTTTTCTTTTTTCAAGCTTCACGAGCTCAATCCATTCGTCGATATATTCGATAACCAGCCCACCTTTCTTCCCACTGTATCGGCACATATAAGCCATTCTTCTTTGTCTTGTACTTCGCCCCACATGGTTACACAGTCAGCCATGATCAAACAATGACTATAGACTCTGAGACATACTCGGCAGGGTGTGACGTCACACGTCGCGTGAGCGTTTCTTTTTCTCCTTCTTGTTGAACATCGCTTAGTGAAAAACAAAAACCAAAATGGAGAGCATCTATACAGAAGCTATTTACAAAATTATTCTGTTACAACAGAAGACCAAGTGGCGTACCATGAAGTGTAATCGTTACTATCAGAGTCTACTGACAAAACTGAATCTGAGATGGAGGCAATTGAAACATCAGCAAACCTCGCAGAAAGTCAGAGATGATTTCGATAGGCAGTACCGACAGGGCTTAGAGTATTTGTCAGCTCAGTATGTTTCTACTAGAAAACAGATTAGAGCTAGTTTTCGTCAACAACAGATACCGATCAGCATGACGATCAAGAGAAAGACAGATGATCTACTGGAAGCAGAACGCCGTTTACCTCTGAAAAAGAGAAAGATGTTACTGTCAATATTAGTAACCTAACTAACGGCCCTTTTCAGGGCCACCCAACTCATTAGAAAAGTAATCTAAACTGTATTGAGATATGCTACATCTACTACTACTACTACTCTATAAAACATAGACCTATTACTCATTTTATTGTGTCATAAACCCTATAACTCATATTCTTGTCTCATAAACCCTATAACTCATTTTATTATATACACTGCACATTCAGTTTAAGGTTTCTTCTCGTAAGATATAAGTGGTCCTGAAAAGGACCGTTGTTTTTGGCATATCTGCCATGATTCATGTACAGAATCTCTTTTTAAACGGCAAACACTTCTCATCCATCTGCTTACGTTTTTTCTCTTCTCTACCAAACCGTAAAACAGAATTGAGAAGTACAATTCGTCTCAGGCGAACATCTTCTTTTCCCTGATGAAAGTTCAGATCAATCTTTCGTAACTTCTCTTTAGTATCACGAATAATCTGCCTAGTATCATATACAGGCTCGATTAGAACAGGTTCGATTTCTTGTTCCATAGTGTACTCCATAGTATAAGCCATGTTTGACATTTTTTATTTTTTATCACTCTTAGACTGATTTCTCCTAGGCGTCTATCACTCTTGACGTTTTCATTGGTGGAATCACGTTGCCAACGATACATAGACCAATCATCAAAGAGGTCAAAGTTGACGAGACGGAGTACGTCGCGTGCACTATACTGCTCATATAAAAAGCCGTGCGCGTCTCATTTCACTGCGCTTCATTTCAGAAGACAAAACAAAAATGGCACAGCCAACTAGGACAACAACAACAACAAACATGTATTTGGACAGTGAGAAGTTTTGGGCGAGAAAGCCAAAGTATGTCATCGACAAGTTGAAGACGGCGTCAGATGAGTGGGAGTATTTTGAGAAGCAAAAGGCCGGGATGATGAGATTCTGTGAAGTTGCTGCGGCCCGTGCAGCAGCAGCAGAAAGGAAAAAGCTAGTGTGCTGTAGGGACTGATGCTGCTGCTGTCTATAAGGGTTTTAACAACCCGAAACAAACGGCCCTTTTCAGGGCCACCTAACTTACACGAAAAGAAACCTTAACTGAAACGATGCAGTTTTTGTGTTGTGTTATACTATAGTGGTAAGTCTACTAGTAGTAAGTAAGTTAATTCTTTTTACTTGATTGAACAAATATTATGAGATAGAAATCAATTCTAAAAATAGTAACATAAAAAACTTGAGAATAAGTTCAGTTAGACTACTGAGAGCTCATTTGGCAGCCGAAGCTCGAAGAGTCAACATCGTCAGAAAAACTCTCTCTGGGTGAGTGTTTAATTTTTTTATTTTATATACAGTAGTACAAGAAATAATATAAAATAATACAGATACTATTTTCACTATCTGAACTTTGATACTTGTTAAAACGATGTAAGTGAACAACTTCATACTTTACACTTTACTACTTGTGTCACTTTGTCACTTTGAGACTTCATAACTTAGAACGTTGCACACGATGCAAACTTTGAAACATGAGAACGGTACACACTTGATCACTTTGACAAACTTTGAGAACGACACAAACACTTGATCACTTTTGCAAACTTTGAGTACGTTACACACTTTCATGTTCTATGGTTCTCACTTCTGCCGTGAGATTAGTCAGTCCCTGAAAAACTAGATATCCCATGATTCCATACCAAAGATGGCTACCCTTCCTAACCTTCCTGTTTCGCTACCCACCCACCCCTCCGGTTTAATGCATACAACCCATAAAGAGTCATCATCCCTTTTGTTCCACCCTATAGTCTATACAGAGTAATCTCCCTTTGTTTCGCCTACACAGTCTATACAGAGTGATCTCCCTTTTCCCCATCTCTACAGTCTATACAGAGTGATCTCCCTTTACCCATCTCTAAAGTCTATACAGAGTAATCTCCCTTTGTTTCACCTACACAGTCTATACAGAGTAATCTCCCTTTGTTTCACCTATAAAGTCTATACAGAGTAATCTCCCTTTGTTTCACCTATACAGTCTATACAGAGTGATCTCCCTTTAGTCCTACTCATACAAGCTATACAGAGTAATCTCCCTTTGTTTCACCTGTAAAGTCTATACAGAGTGATCTCCCTTTGTACATACTCGTCACTCTACAAGCCTTAGTACAAGTCTTAGTTCAAGCTTGAATCGAGCTCGGCCTATCGCTTCTCGCGCATGCGCATGATACACAACTCTCAACGACGGTGGCGCCACCAACTACTAGTTTCACCGACGGTGGCGCCACCAACTGCTAGTTTCACAAACCTGGAAAAACCAAAGTTTCGGTTCTAAAAAATCGATTCACTCTCAGCTCAAAAACTGGAAAAACCCAAAGTTTCGGTTCTAAAAATAGATTCACTCTCAGCTCAAAACTGGAAAAACCCAACTTCTCTCTCTTCCCGTTGACTTCTCGTGAACTCTCGTGACCTCTTGTGACTTCTCGTGACCCCAACCTCTTGTAACGAAGGCTCTCATTGGCTCCTTAGCCAAGATGGCCGCCCCCACAACCTTCCACTTCCGGTCATAGACACGCCCCCAAACTCAACGATTGGCTCTTTCTCCTTATTGCCATGACAACATGACCTCACTTCCGGTATGACGCACTTCCGGTATGACCTCACTTCCGGTATGACGCACTTCCGGTTATGACGTCACAGGCGGCTCTATGGTGCGCATTTGAATTGACCAATCAGAAGCCAGTATTCTGATGACGTCATCAAAAACCGTTAAAAAGCGCCCCCTAGCGGCAAAATTCAAATGGCGCACCATAGAGCTGCCTATAACTACTTGCATGTCATCAAGATACCAACATGTCCACTTACAGAATAAATTTTGCTTGTTTTTGCCTTAAAATCATGAAAAGTTAGTTGAGGTTGAGTAAATTTGGTGACTTCTGACCCTGATGCAGTGTCGGAGAACGTAGTAAGGATTATAAAGTAAAATTCAAGCTTTGTTAACAAAATCCTTGCTGCAATATAAAACAGTTTATCTGATGGTCCGAAAGCAGTTTTCAGTTTTCAGTTTCACCCGCATGGATGAAATATGCTATGACATGTCGAGACTGTGGGAGTAATTAAAATGTTGAAGTGGTCATGTTTGTCCTGGAGAGCGAACATGAAGGAAGTTAAAAAAAAAATAAAAAGTTAAAGATAACCTTATTACACTAATATTATTGCATCGAAATTATTGTATCATCACCCCTTTCAGTTTTTAATACATTTCAGCTTTCCGTTAGAGTAGGGTTATGAAAGAATAGCTAAGCTGTAAATCCTTATTTCTAAGGTTTACGGATACAAAACCTTATATAATTAATTATCATTAACAACAAATTATTGTCCTCATTTAATATCGTCAAAATATGCAAAGGTATTCCTGTTTACATCAAATGAGGGAATCGACTTGTCAAAAGCCCTAAAATAATTGTATTATTATTATTATTATTTTTTTTTTTTTTTTTTTTTTTTTGGTTTTGTTTCTCTGATGACGCTGAACCACGAAGTCTTATCAGAAATCGTTGTTTTCTCGTAGCATTCTGAAAGACTGCGGAACGTCTCGTGCGTGACCCACTTGACAGTATAAAAGGAGGGGGTAACAGTTGGAAAACTGTTTCAAAATAGGATATAGCTCTACCATATGATTCAGTAAACAATGTTTGTAAATATTTAAGATTTGAGATATCTATGATAATAATGACAAAAATACACTCAAGGCTGTTGAAAACATTGTCAAATAACCATTTAAACTTCTTACAAAAAATAATAGTAAAACTAAATATTCAGGAAAGCATTAAAAGCTAACGATTTGAACTAACGAAGGCTTATCTTTTTGGACTAATACAATATCTTTACCGTGAATGATTAACGCCCTTTGTCGAACAATTCAAATCCGACTATAAAGGGGCATTACCTGTTTACCCCCAAAAATAATTTCAATTTTTTTCTACTTGTGCTACTTGTACTTGATGTACAATAACAAATAAGGGCTGTCATAGGCAAGGAGTCCTTATATTCCTATATAGTTTGTGAAAATAAAGTCAGGTCCAGGATGGTATTCATATACAAATTATAAGGTTGAATTTATCAATTGCAATTGAAAAAGTTCCAAACCTGGGTTTCTCGAGCAATTTTCACAAAATATTAGGAATTTAAGAATGTTTAAGTGCCTGTGTTATTGCTATGATGGAAATAGTTTATGTCAAGCTATTGCTATGATGGAAATAGTTTATGTCAAGTTATTGCTATGATGAAAATAGTTTATGTCAAGTTATTGCTATGATGAAAAAAGTTTATGTCAAGTTATTGCTATGATGGAAATAGTTTATGTCAAGTTATTGCTATGATGGAAATAGTTTATGTCAAGTTATTGCTATGATGGAAATAGTTTATGTCAAGGGGACAAACAATAAAAGTGTTATTTCCCGGAATTATCCATTCAATAACCGTTTTATTATAGCCAAAGAAATATCATCACCAGGGCAGAGGAAAATACAAAATATTGAACAATAAGCCATTATAAGAAAAGCGAAGCCCAGAGAAATACCGTTTTAGACCTGGTCGTGAGGAACTAGAATCTTGCTTGCTCTCTGTTTTATACCGAAACAAACTTTACACTTAGGATGGCGCGTTTACTCGTCACGTGTTTGGTGAAGTCGGAGTTTGAAATGCTCTGATTGGCCGAAACAAAACACCACGACCACAGGGTAATTGCAACCTTATACAGGGAAGGCCTAATAGTCATTTGTAGAGAAGTTTAAGGAAATAGCTAGTTTTACTTATTAACCTTTATAAAAGAATCAATCTGTAAAGGTATGATATATATTGTTAATGAGGATTTAGTAAAGGATTGAAGATCTAGTGAAATATATAGTAAATGGCGGGCGTAGTCTCATAAACACCCCCCTTTTTTGGGCCCCAGCGAGTTTAATTTTTAGGCAATAAAGCTTAAATATTGAAATTACGCATGTAATAGTAATCTTCCTACTTGTCACGATGTCTACGAGTATCAGGCTAGAGAGGAATAAAACGTTTTCCCCGTGTAGCTTGCCATAACCGAAAAGTGAGTAGAATCATAATAATGAAAAGGTTACTCCGCCCCGCCATCGTAAGTGAATCGGACAATATTGTCTCTTTAAAGGTCCATGACCGGCTAATATTGAAGTACATGAAATATTGTAAAAAGAACTCCGATTCACATATTATATAATTTAAAGACATACTGATCAAAACTAGTGCACACTTACACTGCAGTTAGTCAGAAAATGATAACAACAACGTGATACAAACACCCCTAATCAGCGATCGCACGTGTACCGTTCACTGCTGTTGCATCGATACGGAAAGCATGTCAAACACGAATGTACGTCAAATTATGGTAAGTATTTTATCGAAAACTGCAACTATTCATTTTTCTAAATAAAAATATTGTATTTCTATACATATACTTTTATCACTTTCAAGTTAAACAGATAAAAACAAAAGAATGTATTGGTATTTGAGTCTCCACGATTGAACAGTAGTGTTCTATAAAAAGCCTTTACAGATTGGGGTTGCTTCAGGGGAAATTCAAAGAAGGGTGGCAAATTATTAATTTGTTTTCAGCTTCATTTCATTCCTCAAAGCTTTCAAGGCTCTATTTCTGTTCCTAAACATACAGCACAATTTCTTTATCGATTCTATCTCTCTTCTTTTTCTGTTATTTGTGTTCTGTTTGTTTGCTACCTGTATGGCAACCTGTTTACGTCTTTGTGGAATGTTGGTAAACTCGGACCCATCTCAATTCGTGCCCATTTCAACTCGTATCCTCTTTGGCTAAGTCATGCCTACGATCGACTGACTCGTAATCAAAACAATTGGAAGAGTCGTACCCATCGTTTTACTAATTTGCACACAATAACGTAGGAATTATGGTTACATTGGTGACTTAGTTCACGCTTCGGGTACATGAAACCACGGGTAGGCAAGTGCATAGCGATTCCGGACCGTGGTTTTATGACTATGAGGACGCCCATCTATATAAACATCTATAGATAACATTCGGGGTTCTAAATTTCTTTGTTTTCGAAACCAAAATCAAATCGCCAAAAGCTCGAAAATTATAACGACCCCTTTACCTTATATCCATTTAACCTGGCGAGATGTAGTGTCGTCAAAAATTGAGTAGAATCATCCGCAAGATAATCAAAAGGCTAATCTGCCTATCACTTTTTGTGAAGTGGACAATACCTCTGTCAGCGAAGTACTTCTGAAGACAATTCATTTCCACAGATAGTTGTATGTCAATTCAATACCAAACGGCATTATGGTAATTACCTTGTTGGTGAATACATGTATACCCTCATAAATAATTCTACAATGAAACAGGCGATGGGCACGAATGAGTTAATCGATGGGTACGAGTCAGCTAAAACATTAGTACGAGTCAACCAATTCACTTAAGTACGAGTTGTGATGGATACGAGATAACAATAACCTATATGTTAAACTTATTCGTCTGAGGTTGCCTTGAATATTACGCAATTCCGTTTGTATCGTCGTTACGAGTAAAAATCAATCTCAGATTACTAGAAAACAGAGAATCAATCAAAAGCGTAACTAATGGGAAGATAATAACTTTACATAAACATTTTGCAAAGCATATTGCCATTCAACCTTACTGAGCGTAAATCGCCGGTCATGGGCCTTTCACCTCTCACAATGAAAATGTAGCGTAATAGAAGGTGAAAAATATATATACTAGTGACCTTGTTCTTTGACCTTTAAAATCATCATGGTCCATCCTTTCAAAAAGGTGAATAAGTAGGTTCTATGCAAAGTTTGAAAACGTTTGTGTAGCGATCCACGAGGGAATAGTACGCAAATACTTGGGACTGGCAAAGACGTGAAACTTAACGCTAAAATATCAAATTAAACTAATTTTAAGAATACATTTAAGTATTTTGGGGTTATCCTGTAACTGTTTTACAAAACCTGAAAGGGTATCGGCTATTCCCCTATCAGAAGTGAAGTTTCAACGCGAGGCATTTATGGGGCGTCGTTTTACTTTTCAATACCAGTTAGTGATATCACTCTTTCGAATAGGTTATATCACTTATTCGAATAGGTGATATCACTCATTCCAATAGGTGATATCACTTATGCGAATATGTGAAATCACTTTTATAAATTCTTAGGTGATATTACTTATTCGACTGAGTGATATCACCTATTTAAATGAATGAGTGATATCACATATTCGAATAGGTGATATCACTTATGAATCAATGCAAATGAATGCTCCTTACACAAAAATAAAATATATTCCTGGGTCTAACAAAAATATATATTCTTGTATCATCTTGGGCATTATAATATTTTTTGTTTTCTTACATTTGGTCCAAAGAATTATATAGGGTGCTTTAACTTCGGCCACTTTAAAAACAATTTTGTGCAGAAATAGGACCCTAGTTCAAAATGGCAGGAGTCGGCGGTATGGTTTCGGCGGCTCTGTCTGCTTTGAATGCTGAACTCCGTCCAAACCATACAACAGACACGGGAGATGATTCCGATTCTGCTGCGCCTTTATGACGATAACGTAATATAGTCCTTTGCGCTTTGTTCTTCCATAGATATAGCCCTACTGATATTCACCGCAGATCTACATTTATGGAAGAAATGGGGAGCAAAAGGTTTTTACTGTTTCCAAATTTGAATATTCGAATGAGTGGTATCACTTATTCGTTTTGTAAAGTGATACCACCTATTCGGATAGGTTTTATCACTTATTCTAATAGGTGATATCACCTATAAAAACGTATAAAATGATATCTCCTATTCGAAAGAGTGATATCACTTATACGAATAGGTGATATCACTTATTCGTTTTTATAAATGATATCACTTATACGTATAATTGATATCACATTTTCGAATAGGTGATATCACTTTCAAATAAGATCTATCACTTATTCGAATAGGTGATATCACTTTCAAATAAGATCTATCACTTATTCGAATAGGTGATATCACTTATACGGTATTCCAATGGGTGATATCACCAATTCGAAAGTGATATCTCTAACTGGTATTAAAAGATAAAACGGCGCCCCATAGTCGTTAGCTAGTCAAGAATATGCGGCAACCAGCTTTTTTTCGCCATGCGCACTTGTCTAAAATTGTCATTAATGGTCTCATATGGTCCTGATTCGCGAAACAAGCCATGGGCGTCTTGTCCCACCTATGCTAGTAGAAGAAGTAGGTCGGAGTGTACTGGTGTAGGCCAAAATTATTATAATAATAATTGTTGTTGTTTTAATTTTTATATGTATATTGAACAAAACTTCAGATATGTTATAAGAAAATATAACAGGGCAAAACAACATCAAATATTTTGGGTCGGGGCATTTTGGCATTTTGCTGAAGTGAGTCGGTCGGGATACATCAAACAAATCTGTTGGTTTTGGTCTAATGGAGGAACAAGCAAAATTGAGCTATTTTTAAGATTGTCTCGCTTTATGAAGTCCGCTAAAATTGATTACCTTTGGCTAAAATGGGCCGGTGCCATATAGAACATCTTCCGCATACAGAGTCTTCCCCCGGAAAGTTTTCCATATAGAAAACCTTCCCCCGGAAAATTTTCTACATATATAATCTTCCCCCGTAAGACATTCTATATATATATATATATAGAAAACATCCCCTGTGTACGGAAGCCGATACGTGCCACATGTAGTAATAAAAATATGTCGTTATAACGACATATATCTTGTTAAAACGACTTAATATGTCGTTATAACGAGATATGTATTATCTTGTTATAACAAGATATTATGTCGTTATAACAAGATATTATGTCGTAATAACAAGATATTATGTTGTTATAACGAGATATGAATTATCTTGTTATAACAAGATATTATGTCGTTATAACAATATAATATGTCGTAATAACAAGATATTATGTCGTAATAACAAGATATTATGTTGTTATAACGAGATATGAATTATCTTGTTATAACAAGATATTATGTCGTAATAACAAGATATTATGTCGTAATAACAAGATATTATGTCGTTATAACAAGATATGAATTATCTTGTTATAACAAGATATTATGTCGTTATAACAAAATAGTATGTCGTAATAACAAGATATTATGTCGTAATAACAAGATATTATGTTGTTATAACAAGATATGAATTATCTTGTTATAACAAGATATTATGTCGTAATAACAAGATAATATGTCGTAATTACGGAAGCGTATTTGGGCCACGAGTTGTCTTATAATTGTTAGTTATTAAGGTTTTATTTGAATTTTTTTCACATCGTTGTTCTTAATAAGGCATAACACCGCATTACTATCTGGTAATAATTGTGTTACAAGACACTAATCATGTTATATTGTATCATTCTTATTCAATATTATTATTAACGCAACCTTAATTTAAAGAAGCTATATTTTATGAAAAATAAACCACTTCTAACTTTTCACGAAATACTCCTTTTTTAAGGCATTGTCTTGAGAAAATTGCAACAAATTGTTGTGTAATATCACAACCTTCATTTATCTATTTCTATATATTTTAATGGTGTCTTAATTTAAGTTGTATTATGGGTTTAACCCTTTCACCCCTGAAAATCTGAGTGGTATGCTCTTTTTATTGTTAAAGACTAGTTTTTTATATGGTCTGTAGGGTTGAAAGGGTTAAATAGACCATTGTAACTCGCTGGCAAATTTTTGTCGAGTCAGATTATATATTTTCATACCGTCGCAGGACAGAATATTTATTTTAAAGCAGACCAGAGACAGATTGTTTATATTCTTCATTTTTTTTTACATTTGTAGTGAGAAAAGTATTATATTGCTGTGGCGGATAAAAAAATGTCATAGGGGAGTTGAGGGTGTAACATGAAGAACATTTATACTGTTTAAAACTGATACATATCTTACAATACATACGACACTGCATATTGGATTTCGCCACGGAAAATGAGACACGCTCTCGCATCTTTCAGAAAATTTCAGAAATTTGGAATCCTGAACATACGGAAGTATGGAAGGAACGTGTACAAAAATTATCTCGTGCGCACGACATAATATTTTTTTTTCCTCAAATATTATGTCGTGCGCACGACTTAATTTTTTTTTCTCTCATTTTTTATATCGTGCGCACGACTTAATATTTTTTTTCTCTCATTTGTTATATCGTGCGCACGACTTAATATTTTTTTTTCTCTCATTTGTTATATCGTGCGCACGACTTAATGTTTTTTTTTTTTCGCACGACATAACAAATGAGAGAAAAAAAAATATAAACAAGTTAGTGCGTTAATATTAGAAATATGACACAATTATTTGGAAAAATATCAAACAGAAAATGTCTTATAACAGACCAATCTAATTATAAACCGATCTCTAATCTCTCCTGTTTTCTGATATGTCGCGTGCAGGATCTAACGCAATTCGCTATGGGGTCACGCGAGGATGACCTCGTAAAATTGTCATTTTCGACCCATGAAAAAGCGACTTACACAATCTTGTAAGCGATCTAATGGCAAAGAGATGTAAATATTTTTTAACATTTTAAACAAAAATCAGAAAGTACAGAAATATTTTCATAACGTTGGATATATTCGAATCACCAAATACATTCCGATGGACTTTTGCGGACTGACGGTTTCCTTTTTATAAAATAAATTACATCTCTTTGTAATTTAATTTTGTAAGTCGCATTTTCATTGGTCGAACATTATAAACTTAAAAGAGGTCACTCGCACGTGACCCCATAGCGGATTGAGACATATCAGAAAACGGGACCGGTGAGTTATCGGTTTTTAATCAGATTGATAACGGACAATTTAAAACAAAGTTTTTTTACATAACATACTCTTAATATTATCAGTTTTAATAAAACGTATTTATAAAGGTTGCGATAGTAACAATATTGAACAAGAATGATAAAATGTCACATGCCTTATTAAGAACAACGGTGTGAAAAACAATGCAAACGAAACCTTAACAACTAACAATTATAAGACAACTCGTGGTCCTAATACGCTTCCGTATATTTCATATCTCGTTATAACAACATAATATCTTGTTATAACAAGATAATTCATATCTCGTTATAACAACATAATATCTTGTTATTACGACATAATATCTTGTTATAACAAGATAATTCATATGTCGTTATAACGACATAATATCTTGTTATTACAACATAATATCTTGTTATTACGACATAATATCTCGTTATAACAAGATAATTCACATGTCGTTATAACAACATAATATCTTGTTATTACGACATAATATTTTGTTATAACGACATAATATCTTGTTATAACAAGATAATTCATATGTCGTTATAACAACATAATATCTTGTTATAACAACATAATATCTTGTTATTACGACATAATATTTTGTTATAACGACATAATATCTTGTTATAACAAGATAATTCATATCTTGTTTATAACAACATAATATCTTGTTATTACGACATAATATCTTGTTATTACGACATAATATCTTGTTATAACAAGAGAATTCCACATCTCGTTATAACAACATAATATCTTGTTATTACGACATAATATCTAGTTATTACGACATAATATCTTGCTATAACAAGATAATTCATATCTCGTTAAAACAACATAATATCTTGTTATTACGACATAATATCTTGTTATTACGACATATTATTTTGTTATAACGACATAATATCTTGTTTATAACAAGATAATTATCTTGTTATTACGACATAATATTTTGTTTATTACGACATAATATCTTGTTATAACAAGATAATTCATATCTCGTTATAACAACATAATATCTTGTTATTACGACATAATATGGGACATAATATCTTGTTATAACAAGATAATTAATATGTCGTTATAACAACATAATAAGTCGTTATAACAACATATATGTCGTTATAACGACATATTTTTATTACTACATGTGGCACGTATCGGCTTCCGTACCTGTGGGAAGTTTTTCTATAAAGAGAATGTTCCCCCTTTTATACAAAATGTTCCCCCGGAAATTTTTCTATATAGAAAACTTTCCCCTCAATCCGGAAAATATTAATAAATCTGTTCACTGATTTTATTTCAATATATATGGTAATATATGCTGAGTGTAAAATCCCACATGTTTCCAGATTTGAATTATAAGAGACGTTCTCACTTACTTTGAAACAGTCTCATCAGATTCTTTCTCACTTATTTTATTCAAACTTATAAGAGACGTTTTCACATATTTTGGGTGTAATAATATATGTACTATATATATTTTTTTAAGACCCTTAAAATTATGTTAGTAAATCGTTCTATCTATGTCTTAATTAGTTACATACTGAGCATATTAATTAAAGTGAAATAAATATACATTTTAGGTACTTCTAAGATTTTGACCTTTTGCTTGGCCGCGAAATATTCTATAAATTAGCTGATATATATTTGAATAATCTGTGTTTTAAAATAAATCAACAATGAAAATTCAGCTAATTAAAAGATTAATGATACAAAAAGAAACTTGCAGATACCGAAAAAAAAATTATTTTTACATCATCCACCTCCGAGAATTGTGTGAATTACATTGTTTGCTTTTTGCATACATGTATATGTATTTCGAATCCTGAACCATAGTTTGACAAAAAACCGATATACATCAGTAGTTAACATAAAAGTCAAACCTATAACGGACAGGTGGGGAAAGTTTTCTATACAGAAAAGGCGGAAAGAATTCTACATAGCAAACTTTCCCCCATGGCGAAGCTTTTCTATGTAGAAAATTTCCCGGGGGAGATTTTCTTTGGGGGAAGGTTTTTCTATATGACACCGGCAGTTACTTAAGCAATATCTTAAGCCCCCGCCACAAATTGACGATTTAGCCAACGTATGCACGACGTATGAAAAAACCATAAATCGTTGGCATACGTCGAACTTTCATTGTATCCCTATTACACATTAACGATTTGTTGAACTTATGCGGACGTATGAAAAAATTATCAAATATTCATAAAACTTTGGCAATACGTCGAGCTGTCGCTGTAATTTAGGATACGATGGCCATTTACAAGTAATATATAGGAAAGCCTGTTAACGATCGTATAACGTACCTACAACTTACTGCAGCCGAATGCGGAACGTATGTCTCATACGCTGGCAAACGTCAAAAAGTTTTGTACATGCACAAAAATTTTCGGCGAACTTGCCGTACTTCAACTTATGCCAGCGTGTTGTTAACTTATGCAAAACGTAGCCGACGTATGCCAGCATATTAACCAAATTTCCCATACGTCGGGCATACGCTGGCTAAATCGTCAATGTTTGACACGACACGGGCTTTACACAAGAGTTGTCGGTCCTTGCACTTTCGATCAATGGTGCAAGGACCGACAACTCTGTTTGTTTATTGTTGTTTGACGTCAAGAATCTTTCACTCATATGAAGACGTCACCAAATGCCGGTGAAGGGCTTCTAATTTTGGCCTATGCTCGGTACTTACGACCATTGAGCAGTGAGGGTTCTTTTACGTGCCGACGCCTACTATGACACGGGACCTCGGTTTTTACTGTCTCATCCGAAAGACAGGAAACCAACCTGCTGCAGACTGGACTCGAACTTACGATCAAGAGTCGAGCGCACTACCGACTGACCCAGGCCGGCTCATCGACAACTCTGTGTAAGAGACTGTTACTATAGTCTATAAATATACATCAACAAGATATTTCTTTAAGACACCCAAACAAAAATATCAAGGGATAATAAGATTGTGAAAACTCTAAACGTTTAAACGCAATTTCTTACACAAAATTGTCGGTCTTTGTACTCCTGAACAATCTCTGTCAACGGCTAGAAAGAAGTCCTAAAACATATGGTCATATAAACCCACAAATTGAATACAAAACCAAATTACACAGAGAAAGGAAACTTTTTCACTAAAAATATAGTCCACATATTTATATCCATTTTAAAAAAGTATTTTCGCCTCCAATAATATTTTATTCGGTGTCAGTACTAAAACTATGTGCAAAAAGACCAATACCTTATAAACAACGAAATCTGTAGTAGATTTATATATTTTGACAGAAATTGGCAAAAGTCGAGACCTTGACAGAAATTGATTCGTAGTGCAAGGACCGACAACTCTGCGTAAGAGATTGGTTTATATGTACATGTACTTTCAACTTCCAGTAATATAACTTCCGAAATATAACATAAACATATGATAGTGGGCAAAACTGATTTTAATTTCCAAAATATATTATTATTTGTTAATATTCTAAACTGTGATAGCTGATATTATATAACAAGATATAATGATTTACAAATAATCTCCCATCTGGCAAACAAGTAACTTTTTATTAACAAGTTAAATATCAAAGAATCACCAATAACCTATCTCTGATGTCAACATGGACGGAAAAATACACTACCCATACATGTATACAAGTATACATGTAATTTATTATATCAGCAGAGCTTCAGATAAAGGGGTTTGGGGAGTTACCCATTGGTTTTCATTAAAAACACCCGAACAAAAATATCAGGGGGTAATAAAAAAAACCAACAAATTGTGAAAACCCCAACAAAACTCATTAATAGGGTAAAATAAGACTCATTTCCAGGAAATAAATATAAAAATGACACCTGGGTGTAAAAGTGATAGGGGAACTTGAAAAGACAGTGTACCATAGTATCTGCTGTTATAGAGCTGGTATCTTAGTAAGATGGATTTTATGGGTTTAGGAAAAAAACTGATGTCTCTAAAATTTGGGTTATTCTTTATATTGATATTTTTTTTATGATAACCCACTCATTACAAAAAAAAACCTGTGATATATATACAGTAAAACCTGCTATAGTGGCCACCTCTCTATAAAGATTACCTGTTTATAAAGGCCAGTTTTTTCAAGTCCCATGACTGTATACTTCAACTAAATAGAATCTGTGTATAAGGTCACCTGTACATAAAGGTCTATATTTTCTGGTCCTTTGGGTGGCCCCAATATACAGGTTTCACTGTATATATATATATATATATATATATATATATATATATATATATATATATATATATATATATTTGTGTGTGCAAAAATGCAATTTAATCTACATAAAATGATTATATCTCATAAGTTACACTTGTCATTTCATGTTTCAAAATCAGTTACTTGTCTTATTATAAATTTTTATCCCCCAAATTCTGAGTAAAAAAAGCATAATGATATCATAGTATCTTTTGGAACAAAGAAATACTGTTTGAAATGTTTTCTTGTGATGTAGTCTATTGTTACTATTTTAAAGCATGACTTCAGGTAATTTTTAAATTCACTATTATTTTAGGTGTACAAAAAAGAAACTGAGATTATAATAGTTCAGTCAAGCTTTACAAACTATAGAACCAGTCCAGGGTTTGAATGAACACTGGTTTCGGATTTTGTCTGTACAAGTCAATCAAGTTCCTCGTGCGTGTACTAGGGTCGACAAGATGAGCCTCTTGGACATAATAGGTAATAATGCTTGTGAAAACATGTCCCATTCTATACATTTAATAATCCCCACCGAACAAATACACTATAGAGAAACATGTTGCTCATAAACTAACGATCACACAATGGTTTATTTCTATATCGGAAAGACCTGAATATCACTTGGCAAATTCATGTACCAGCTATCACAAATATAACAAATGACCCCGGGAGGGTCTTTTTCCAGACGAACTTGTCGCAGAACTTCCGCTGTCTTTGACTTTTTCGCCCTTGCTGTTTGACAATTGGCCACTTTTAAGTTTTCGTTTTGGATCACTAATATTTGAGTCTTGACTAACTCTTCGAGTTTGTAAAACAATTTCACTGCTATTTCTGGGCATTCTCTCTCTGCTAGAACCACTGGAAGAATCTTGACTTTCTTGCTTTCTTATAGCAGGCGCAGATTCAGTGCGCTCGTACCGCCTCGGTGGTACAGGAGGGGGCGTGCCATTCTCATTTGGTGAGCTTGACGAATGTCCATTCGTAACTATGATTTTACTTTGGGATGTATTTCCCGCAGATGCAGGATTATTTTCTACTCCTCTATCAAATTTATTAAATTTCATTTTAACCATATCTGCATGCTTGTATTTGCTGTTGTGATAGCCTGGTTGGCCTTTATCCATCATAGCCAACCGCGAACGAAACTCGTCAATATGTTCATATGCTGGCTCCTCAAAGTAACTTTCCTCATCCGATTCATAAGTAAACTTATTTTTCGGGGGTGGTCTCCCGTCACGGAGGTATTGATACAGTTCATCAACGTCGGCCATCAACACATCCTCTTTGCTCTTAGATCGTTTCATTCGCGACGTATTACCAGCAGACGAAGATTCCTTGCGAGAAAACATATTCGTCATTGCTTGAGATTTATTTTTTGTGACGAATTTTTCTGGAATCGCCAGAATCAAGTGTATCGTGTTATTATAGTTCGCAACCATCCTGTTGCACTTTATCATGATATTTTTAAAATTTTGACTCTGTGTATACTGTTCGCTATTTGTAACTGGTTGTAGTTTCAGTGGGACTTCGGTTGGCACTGGTGTGATACGAAAATGACCCTTTTCAATTGGGCACAGAAAAGCTGTTTCATCCGTATAGGCCCAGTCCAGTTTCACGATTCCGGTAAAACGATTGCACTCCACTCTGGGCCACACGCCCTGTATCAATTTCACCGTTATAGGAAGACGGAATCTTGTAACTATATCCTTAACAGTCAAAACACCTGTTATATCATTCTCCCTGGCTATGGGATTAAATATTCCCCTCTGTTCAAAGTCCAAGTACAGGTTTATTCCTTTCGAATCTTTACACTTCAGTAACCGCTTCATATCTCCCGAGGGGGAAGCTGCCAGGATTTCCTGATACAGTGTCAATTGTTCCCCGGCTGGAACCACTTTGAAATTATCAAACCCCACTCTCCCTTCATTATTTGTCAAATACGCTTGAATATTTTGTCTCACTAAACACTTTGGGGGTTTCAGTTTTGCCAATGTAAACACACTGTCAATGGGCTTGGCAGATCTGCCGTCCTCAGATAGAAGTTCGAACCAGCCCTGATACGTCAGCGGTATAGATAGTCTCTGGTCTAATGGCAGAAGTCTTGATCTACCATCCCTACCGTCATATCGCTGTAAACTATGAGCCAACACTTTAATATTAGTCTTAATAGAATGAACGATTACCTCCTGTTGAAGACTCCTAAACGGAAGCTTGGAAACTCCCAAATTCATAAACTGTCCTTTCACTATTTTTGCCACATTTGGTACATCACACTGCATCACAACGTCCCGTAGGAATACTTGTTGTGTCCCCCAAATAGGGTCCGGCAATGATCCCATATCGATAACACTCGCCATTATTAATTCCAATATCCCGTTGCGTGTTGCGCGTTACATGCCTGTTCAGTGCACCTAGTCTCACCTTGATCGTAGCCGTATTACAACCACTTAGTTCTGTTTACGTTTGCTAGACTAATTTGCATACCGGTAGAACAACTCTATATCCATTGGACTCATCCATGCGTTACGCGGTTTTCGTTAAAGCTTTAAACTGACTCATGGGTCATATGAGTGAGCCGAAGGGGATTTGGCAAGAAATATCAAAATCAATATAAATGCAGTGTCAAAGTGAATGTTTTTATCGACGATTAATTGATTTGTCGACAAAAGAAAAGATGTTGGGTGACCTTTCATCTCCACTTGGCGGTGAATACACATCATATAGATCTATTGTAAGACACCATTGTATCTCGATCAAAAAGCTGCACAATGGTACCTGTGGGGTGCCGTAATTTTTTCGTTATTTTATTTGTGACTGCTTTCAGAACGTGTTGGTGACTTGGTCATTGATAGGATAACACCAGAAACAAAGGGGATGAATGAATGTGTGGGAATTACCAGATATAGTAGATGATTTTAAAAATCATAGCCTATTATTTTTTTTCTTTTGCAATTGTGTTTAAAGTATTTAGGACACGTCTGTATAATATGCTTTAATGACCAGATCCCACACCCACCAGTTTGGAATTGCCAAAAAAGAAAAAAAGACTAATATGTACACTCATTATTATTCACTGTATTCATATGCATACCTCCAACCCACACATGTCCTAATTAGAGTTTCTAATGAATCATGTTTAGGTCATAAAAAAAAAAAATAATAATAATAAAATAAGAACACAAGAAGGAATTTCGGTTCTTTCAAATCGTGCCAATGAAAAGGGCATAGATGCTGACAGAAAATTATTAGCTGACTTCACGCAAATATTACTCATTCATCACTCATAAACTGCTTTAAGAAGATGGTGAACCACCTTTTAAATCAACATTGTGAAGTTCGTGTATTTTAAACACGATCTCCAAAGTGTATAATCCTTAAATATGTCCAACTGACGTAATGGATTCTGCTTTCAGTAGGCCTTTACACAGGTAGGGCTAGGTGTCTTTTCTGTTTAACGCATCAACTGCATACCAACTGCTGAAATCAAACACTTTAAAAAAAAAAGATAAAACTGATGTGTACCAATTTGTGTATTTGGTCACGACTGTGTTCTCTATATCACAATTTAAACTTGACTGATATGCACTTCATTCAAGAATTAAAAGATTTAATATTCTTTTATCATTCTCTTTATATACCAGTAGGTGCAGCGTTATTGAGAGAGAAAAAAAAATAAACAAATATTATTTCGATTTTATCAATCACGATCTTTCACCGTATTACTCTAAGGATTTCAACTCTATCTACGTACCTGACTGTATTTATTTCAGTTTTATTTGCGCGCACACGTGTATATTGGAAGATTAAGTTCTATACATGGAATCAGGTTTCATTGCAAATCTATAAATGGATTTAACATTTTACTTTGCATAATAATCTATATTCTCTTTTACAAACTGCAGCACACCGCAAAGACTAAACGGTGACTCTTGTAATGGTAATTTTACGTGATGTGCTGTATTGATTGACTGGACTGCTGATAACTCTCTCTCTCTCTCTCTCTCTCTGATATATTCGTTATACATTTTTATACAGGTGGTTTCGTGTGATTTATAACCAGAACATTCGTGTACAAGGTATTTGTTTACATTTTGTGTGTGTGTTTGTGCTTTTAACAACCTCTTTTCCTGCGTATCTAGACCGTGATAAGAAAATTAAACTATAACAAATGGATTGCACATTACAGCCATTATATGCACAGATATCAATGCGTCGTAAATAAATAAAGGACGAGATATTTACAATAATTTATGTTTATGACAAGCATTAGACCAGATCGAACACAATGCAGGTAAGCAGGTACACCCGAAACATTAATAATATAAACTACATTTCTTATATATATATATATATATATATATATATATATATATATATATATATATATACACATCAGCGTCGGAAGCAAATTGAAAGTGGGGGGGCTAAACCAACTTAAAACACATACACACGCCAGAAATGTCTGGGGGCTAAGCCCCAATTTTTAACACGGTTTAGCCCGGTTTACTTTCTGGAGGCAGGTGGTCTTTTCCTGGGTACATTGTAACCGGATTCTCTCCTCCACATGGATGATGGTTGGCCCCATTTCGAAGCCCAGCAATGGTAATCTAGGGAATACTGGAAAACCCGGTTTTGTTATTTAGTCACAGTACGAGTCTACAACAGGGGGGACGTGATCATCGCTCTTTATTTTGACAAAATGATATAGTAAAATCCATATAACCTGGTGGTGTGGAGTCTTGTGAACCCTTTCTTGATCTGGATGAGTTTAAATTTTAGGTAATGAAGGATAACATTACATTTACACTGACTAGAGTAATAATTTCTACTTGTTACCATACAAGAGTATCCAGTGATTAATAAAACGTTTTTCCCATGCATTTGTCATAATCGAAAAGTGAGTACGGAATGATCCGTATGATAATCAAAAGGTTACTCCGCGCCTCAGTCTTATGTGAATCGGACAGATATGAAACACGTGTAGGCATATACTACAGGTATAATATTGATATACATATATATTAATGTAAGATCTTGATCTGTCGTATACGGGAGCTCAAAACTATGTCAATAGAATAAAATCTAATATATATGTGTGTGTGCATCAGCGTCGGAAGCAAATTGAAAGGGGGGGGGCTAAACCAACTTAAAACACATACACACGCCAGAAACGTCTATGTCCTATGTCTATATTTGCAAAAAAGTGGGGGGGGCTAAGCCCCTCCCCCGGTTCCGACGCCTATGGTGTGTGTGTGTGTGTGTGTGTGTGTGTGTGTGTGTGTGTGTGTGTGTGTGTGTGTGTGTGTGTGTGATTTTTATCATGTATGTTATATGATGCATATGATACAGACACTAGAAACTAGATATTATTGATATAATTTCGGCCTTCTGTGCTGCCGTCGGCATACGGTCATACCGATTCACTGATTGAAGTCTGCGTAGATAATGACATTACCATACACACAAACGTACATAACATAGAAACTGTATACGGCAGTGAAATATATATCCATACGAAGCCCACGGACGAGTATATCAAAGACGGGTGAACGACACAAATAAAACAACAGCTACGGATGCATGTCAAAAAGGTCACATCATTTGTTCATAGATATATATTTTTTAACCTTGGCCCTATTTGAACCTGACTCATTCTCTAGCGTGACCGTCGCCCTGTCCTAGAGTAAGCACGAATGCATGCAAAAAAAAAAAAAAAAATCAGATTAACTTGCATACGCAGGTATCGAAATCAGTACCTAAATACCCACACCTCACCCCTTCATATAATTATAATGAATTGAGCTAAATAATAGGAAAGAGTATACCATTGAGATAGCAGGAGATGAAAGGTTTCCTATTGTAATTAGTGAAAGATATTCAACGATTTATTTATATAATTGTAGCACTACATACAATTATGCCGTCACGAAACCGAGACGCACCGTTCCTGATCATTGTCAATATTTAAACAGTTCAAATGCAACAAGATTGAACGAACTCCCCCCGTAAAACCTCTTATCGTAAACAAAATCATAACACCTTTTAGCAAAGACCATTTTTTGATGTAACGCGAAGATTAATCTTACATAGAAAACGACTATGGATGAAATGAGATTCGCCATTGACAACTAATTTCCTGTGTACAAAAGAGAACTATAAATTAACAGTTTTCTTTTCAACTAGCCTTCATCACCATGGCATTAGACGCGTTACAAAAAGAAATTAAAATCGCATTTTCTACCGGCAGCATATAATATCTTTCTCGATTGTGTACAAGCGATAAAATTCATGACAGTGATCAATTGCTAAGAGCTGTCAATGTGTCAATATCAAGCATTCATCACCCCACAATAACCACCCCGGGACGAGAAATAGATCTTAGCCGTAAATTGGATTTACATGTACTGCCCAAAGGAACTGGGTATAAAAACTCCAAACATCAGAGGCGGAATATGTGGGTCGATATGTACTTACAATATGATTACATTTCGGATTCAATAGATATTTTGTCCTCGTCTTCGTATTGTATAGATATCAACATAAAAAATAGAAACAAGCTATTGACACCGAGACCGTAGGCTTATACGTGTTTGAAGATTAATATACATACATGTACAAATGTATATAATTATATATACATGTATATACAGTGCCCAGCGGATGTTTATTATTGAACAACAAATTTCTTTTGGTCTTTTTATTATCCAAAAGAAAATGGCGGGAAATAACATCATAACGGGTAGCGCATTTATGTTCAAGTTACGTCGAAACCAATCAAATTTACCACCCCGAAGAAAAGCACTAAAAAGGAAACAAAAACCAGATTCCACAACAAACAACAACTCAAAATATATCAATACCGGTATATGCGGAATTACAAAAATGAAAGTGATCAATGTAAAGTCCTTAAAATTTAATACAATGAATCTCTTTTCAGCATCATATCTTCAACCTACACATACCTCGGTATCATGGCGCTTTTTTTTTTTAATTATTATTCTAATGACATTTTGTTTTGAATAATTTGAACCGAAAATGACTGAAATTTCCCATTAAATTTTTCACCGTTAAATTGTTTTATCAGGCTAGTATATATTTTTTCTATGTACATAATATACTTGAATGGCTTCCTCTCACGAACCTGTTTCTTTGTCGCTATTGTATTATGCACTATGTGTAATTTTAAGAAAATCAATAACAATTCATAGGTCTATTATTCTTATTATTTTTTTCCCGAAATGACTTTAAAAAAAATTGAATATGATCGGGCGATTTACGATTCATTGATATTCTTTGAAGTTTTCTAATTTTCAACTAAAACTTCGAATGGAAGTAAAACTAAGGTTCTGTGTAACTGTAGCATTGTCACGTTAAAGAATCACCGGTGTAACGTGAAAATTTGACCCGCCGTAGAAATGCTACCCGGGATAATTTTTTCTACATGACACCGGCCTAACAAACTTTTGTTTGTTTATTGCTTTGTTTGTTGTTTTATATCCCGTCGATAATTTTTCAGTCATATGGAGATGTCAAGAAATTTAGGTGAAGTGCTACAGGTTTTGACGTGTGAGAGGGACTAACGTCAATGCAGAGAGAGTTCTTTTACGTTCCACGCCTGTTGTGACACGGGGCCTCGGTTTTATGTCTCATCCGATAGACTAACTACAGTAAAACCAGCTTTAGCGACCACCTGTGTACAAAGACCACCTGGTCATAAAGACAAATTTTTGCTGTCCCCAATAGTTCAATTTGTGTACAAATCAACCTCTATGTAAAGACCATATCCCTATAAAGACTGGCTTTGTTGTGTCCCTAAGGGTGTCTTTATATACAAGTTTCACTGTAACTAAGTAAGTAAGTAAGTAAGTAAGTAATACTGCCAATGTTTCCACTACACCATCAATATCAGCACATCTCTATACCACCACAACCTTACAATCAGCACATTTCTAAACCACTACAACCCTACAATCAACACATCTCTATACCACTACAACCTTACAAACAGTACATTACTATACCATCACAACCTTACAAACAGTACATGACTATACCATCACAACCTTAAAATCAACACATCTCTATACAACTACAACCTTTAAAATAACACATCTCTATACCACTACAACCTTACAATCAGCACATCTCTACACCACTATAACCTTACAACTAGCACATTTCTCTATCACTACAACCTTACAATCAGCACATTTCTACAATCAGCACATCTCTATACCACTATAACCTTACAACTAGCACATTTCTCTATCACTACAACCTTACAATCAGCACATTTCTGTACCACTACAACCTTGCCAACAGCACATTTCTATAACACTACAACCTTACAATCAGCACATCTCTATACCACTTCAACCTTACAAATAGCACATCTTTTCACCACAACAACCTTACAATCAGCACATTTCTATACCACTACATCTTACAATCAGCACATCTCTATACCACTATAACCTTACGATCAGCACATCTCTATACCACTATAACTTTACAATCAGCACATCTCTATACCACTATAACCTTACGATCAGCACATCTCTATACCACTATAACCTTACAATCAGCACATCTCTATACCACTACAACCTTACAATCAGCACATCTCTATACCACTATAACCTTACAAATAGCACATCTTTTCACCACAACAACCTTACAATCAGCACATTTCTATACCACTACATCTTACAATCAGCACATCTCTATACCACTATAACCTTACGATCAGCACATCTCTATACCACTATAACCTTACAATCAGCACATCTCTATACCACTATAACCTTACGATCAGCACATCTCTATACCACTATAACCTTACAATCAGCACATCTCTATACCACTACAACCTTACAATCAGCACATCTCTATACCACTACAACCTTACAATCAGCACATCTCTATACCACTACAACCTTACAATCAGCACATCTCTATACCACTACAACCTTACAATCAGCACATCTCTATACCACTATAACCTTACGATCAGCACATCTCTATACCACTACAACCTTACGATCAGCACATCTCTATACCACTACAACCTTACGATCAGCACATCTCTATACCACTACAACCTTACGATCAGCACATCTCTATACCACTACAACCTTACGATCAGCACACCTCTATACCACTATAACCTTACGATCAGCACACCTCTATACCACTATAACCTTACGATCAGCACACCTCTATACCACTATAACCTTACGATCAGCACATCTCTATACCACTATAACCTTACGATCAGCACATCTCTATACCACTATAACCTTACGATCAGCACATCTCTATACCACTATAACCTTACGATCAGCACATCTCTATACCACTATAACCTTACGATCAGCACATCTCTATACCACTACAACCTTACGATCAGCACATCTCTATACCACTACAACCTTACGATCAGCACATCTCTATACCACTATAACCTTACGATCAGCACACCTCTATACCACTATAACCTTACGATCAGCACATCTCTATACCAATATAACCTTACGATCAGCACATCTCTATACCACTATAACCTTACGATCAGCACATCTCTATACCACTATAACCTTACGATCAGCACATCTCTATACCACTATAACCTTACGATCAGCACACCTCTATACCACTATAACCTTACGATCAGCACATCTCTATACCACTATAACCTTACGATCAGCACATCTCTATACCACTATAACCTTACGATCAGCACATCTCTATACCACTATAACCTTACGATCAGCACACCTCTATACCACTATAACCTTACGATCAGCACATCTCTATACCACTATAACCTTACGATCAGCACATCTCTATACCACTATAACCTTACAATCAGCACATCTCTATACCACTACAACCTTACGATCAGCACATTTCGATACAAATAAACATTTTTTGTGTCATTCATTTGATCTATGTACATAATGTTTGATACTATTAAAAATAAGGACAGCTTGATCTTGTTTTTTACTGTTTATGACTTTTTTGATATTGTTACATACTATTTCTGACTGTTTGATTTTGTTACATACTATTTCTGACTGCTTGATCTTGTTACATACTATTTCAGACTGTTTGATCTTGATACATACAATTTCTGACTGTTTGATCTTGTTACATACTATTTCAGACTGTTTGATCTTGATACATACTATTTCTGACTATTTCATCTTGTTACGTACTATTTCTGGCATGCCAGCAGAAGACGCTGACTCCTTCCAGACACCTGGTCTTATCCCGTTTGGGATTCGTAATTGTTCTTCATGTTGAGCCTAATTGCACATCTAATTCGTCGTGTTATAATGGTCTTGAGTTTTTGATTCTTCAATTTTACTTCTGACTGTTTGATACTGTAACATATTATTTCTGACTGTTTGATTTTGTTACATACTAAATCTGACTATTTGATCTTGTTACATTCTATTTCTGACTGTTTGATCTTGTTACAATCCATTTTTGACTATTTGATCTTTTTACATATTATTTCTGACTGTTTGATACTGTAACATCCTATTTCTGACTTTTTTATATTGTTGGATACTGTTTCTGACTTTGTGATCTTTTTACATTCTATTTCTGCCTGTTTGATACTGTAACATACCATTTCAGACTGTTTGATCTTGTTACATACTATTTCTGGCCGTTCGATCTTGTAGTCTACTGTTTCTGACTTCTTGATATTGTTACATACTATTTTTGACATTTGATCTTGTTGCATGCTATTTCTAACTATTTCATCTTGTTACATACTATTTCCGGCTGTTTGTTCTTGTTACATAATATTTCTGACTATTTCGATCTTTATGTATACTATTTCAGACTGTTTAATCTTGATACATACTATTTCTGACTATTTCATCTTGTTACATACTATTTCTGACTGTATAATCTTGTTACATACTATTTCTGACTGTTTGATCTTCTTATATACTATTTCTGACTGTTTGATCTCGTTACATACTGACTGCTTGATCTTGTTACATACATACTATTTCTGATTGTTTGATCATGTAACATACTATTTCTGACTGTCTGATCTTATTACATACTATTTCTGACTGTATAATCTTGTTACATACTATTTATGACTGATCTTGTTACATACTATTTCTGACTGATCTTGTTACATACTGACTGCTTGATCTTGTTACATACGTACTATTTCTGACTATATAATCTTGTTACATACTATTTTTGAATTTGATACTGTTACATATAATTTCTGACTGTTTGATCTTGTTACATACTATTTCTGACTGTTTGATCTTGTTACATACTACTTCTGACTGTTTGATCTTGTCACATTCTATTTCGGACTGTTTGATACTGTTACATACTATTTCTGACTGTTTGATCTTGTTACATACTATTTCTGACTAGACTATTTTGTAACAAACTATTTCTGACTGTTTGATCTTGTTACTTATCATTTCTGACTGTGTTATCTTGTTACATACGTACTATTTCTGACTGCTTGATCTTATCATGTACTATTTCTGACTGTTTGATCTTGTTACATACTATTATTACTATTTCTGAGTTTGATACTGTTATATACAATTTCTGACTGTTTGGTCTTGTTACATACTATTTCTGACTGTTTGATCTTGTTACATACTATTTCTGACTGTTTGATACTGTTACATATGTACTATTTCTGACCGCTTGATCTTTTTATACTATTTCTGACTGTTTGATTTTGTTACATACTATTTCTGACTGTTGGATCTTGTTACATACTATTTCTGACTGTTTGATACTGTTACATATGTACTATTTCTGACCGCTTGATCTTTTTATACTATTTCTGACTGTTTGATTTTGTTACATACTATTTCTGACTGTTGGATCTTTTTACATACTATTTCTGACTGTTTGATTTTGTTACATACTATTTCTGACTGTTAATCCTGTTAGTTTCTTTTTTCTGTCTGCTTTAAACAGTTAAAAGTTCTTCTGGCAGCTTGTTATTGTTACAATATCTGTCTGATTGATACTGTTACACATTATTTCAGACTTTGTGTTACTGTTACATATTTTTACCTTAGTACTTGATAATGTTACACATTTTTCTGACCTCTTCATATATGTACTATTACAGTCTTTTCCTAACTACTAGATATTCTTTTTCCTACTACTGGATACTGCCAAACATTATTTCTGACTATTGGATACTGCTAAACATTATTTCTGACTATTGGATACTGCTAAACATTATTTCTGACTACTGGATACTGCTAAACATTATTTCTGACTACTGGATACTGCTACACATTATTTCTGACTATTGGATACTGCTAAACATTATTTCTGACTATTGGATACTGCTAAACATTATTTCTGACTACTGGATACTGCTAAACATTATTTCTGACTACTGGATACTGCTACACATTATTTCTGACTACTGGATACTGCTAAACATTATTTCTGACTATTGGATACTGCTAAACATTATTTCTGACTACTGGATACTGCTAAACATTATTTCTGACTATTGGATACTGCTACACATTATTTCTTACTAGTAGATACTGTTGCACATTATTTCTGACTACTGGATACTGTTACACAATCTTTTTCTATGCTGTTATATATTCTTTTTCTGACTATTTGATGCTGCTACACATTTTTTTCTGATTTCTTGATACTATTACTCTTTTGGTGATACTGTTACACTCTTTTTTCTGACTACTAGATACTGTTATATAGTCTTTTTCTGACTCCTTGATACTATTATACACAATTTCTGACTGCTTGATACTATTACACACAATTTCCGACTGCTTGATACTATTACACATTTTTCAGACTGCTAGATACACTCTTTTTCTGACCACTGGACACTATTAACTTTTAGTTTAAGAATGGCATATTACACTACTATACTCAGCAAATTTCTGATAAAGGGTAGTGATCAGTATTAATGGAGGAGTAAAATTCCAAATGTGCAATGGAAAAGTGAAAGGACATCAGTTGTCTGCATCATTGCTGATGAAAACTCCAACTGCTAGCAGACTCTGAGATTACTCTGTTTAACTTATTCACCCCTAAAGACACATTTGGACTGGTCTAAGCCATTGATTTATAGAAGAGTTCATTGTTTTTCAGGAGCTGATGAGTTAGGTGGTCTGGTATTGAAATAATTTGATAATCTTTGGCCTTCATGATCGGAAAAATATGAATAATGCCATTAATAGTTTAATGGTGTATTTTGCCACACTCAACGATTTTTAAGTTATATGGTGGCAGCCAGCTTTTAGGCTAATGGTGGAGTAGAGAACCTGTCAGTGGTTACAATGTATCCATGGAAACACCATCAGCCTTCCATAAGTAAACTGGTAGACTTTCTCACAAGTTTAGCTTAGGATCCTGCGGGACTTTAACTGGCATTATGAGAGACTTAATGGTTCAAAACACAATGCTCTTACTACTCGGGCCCCTGAGCACTAGATCTAGTAGAATACACTCCCGTCAACATGAACCAGGCCTACTGTTAAATACCTTTGTTTCTTTCACTAAATTTTTATTTTTACGAAATTGAAAATAAGTACTGGTACAGGACAAAATTTAGTGTTCTGTACTCATTTTTAATTTCTGATAAAAAGTAATAATAATAAAAAAAATATCTCTACAGAGAGTAAAAAGTAAGTAAAAGACAATATTCATCTTAATTTTTTCATTGATTAAAAATTTATTACAGGACATTTGTTTAAAGATTTTTTTTTTTTTCAACCTGAGACTCTTCAAATTTAAACTGAAGTTTTAATTACAATGACTTCTGAAGAACACTTTATGCTTTAATGTTTAAGAAATAAGATGACAAGTTTGTAAAATAATTTAACATTTTATTGCATTATTATATCTGAAATACATAAATATTATGTATACAACTAATTTAGCATGATTTTGACAAAAAAATTTTTTTTTAAATATATCACGGAATGTGTATACACATCCCCAAGTGTAATAGAAATATATACATGCATTGTAATGTATCACATTAATAAAAAGTAAAATGAATAAAGTTCTAAAGGAATGCTTTATAAAGTTGTCAATAAATTGAAACAAATCAGTTAACACCATTCAATACTTAAAACTTGGTGAAGCGGAACGCAAAATGTCTGCATTGACAGATAATAACAAACACCTGTAAGAAATGTGAAATGAACTGTGACATCAGTCATGCTTCGTGCTTCAGTAAAATGATACTTTTAGAGAGATGAAAAAAAAAACTGGAAGGTAAATTGATCTTTTTCAATGTGTGTAATATACAGATGAAATTTATACAGAATACATGTTATAAAACTAAGTATGAATAATAAATTCTAGAGTGAGTCACTTTAACTTTAAAGATCTGCTGAAAATAATAATTTCAAACTTTGTTTTGAAAACAAATAGAGATGAGTTTCATTTCCTGCAGATCTTTTGAGAGATAGTATCAGTTGTTAGATGTAAATTGAATGAGCTTATATCTGTCCTACTAATGTGAACCAGATATGACCTTATAAAAGTCGGTCACAAGACACATTTGGGTTAACACACCACTTTATTTTCTAAAACTAATTACAATGTACAGTGTCTCAGGAATTCCTGTAGTTTTTGAGTGCACACAGAAAAGTTGTAATTTTATTTAGAGGCAACTTCCCATAACTACATAACCTATATATTGTTAGGGGTCTAATACACCCTCTTTTAGACAGGTTCCTGTAACCTTTCAATTTGGAATTTAAATTTGGTAAAATAAAAAGTAACTATGGTCATTTTACTAATAAAAATAAAGATAAAAACTTGTAGGTAATTCATTTAACTTTTTATCAAACTGACAACATAGAGTTCATCAGAAGAATTGGGGGTTTTGATTGAACTGTTGTAAATTTTTCCTTTGTTTGTACACCAATAGTGAGTTACATGCTCAACATAATTGGGAAATTTTGCTCAATATTGGGTAAAAATATAACCAATTTTGCATTGGGAATGGGGCTTTTTTACAGGACCCGCATTTTGCTGATATAAAATTAAATCCCTAATTGTTATTATAAATCAGGACCATTTTTTGTAAAAATTCTCGTTGGGATGGTAGCCCATGGCAATATAACTGGGAATTTTGTGAACATTTTCTTGAAGTTTAGGAATTTGTATTAGTGAAATTTACATAATTTTTATAATTAAATGCCGATATATGCTGAAAAAAATATAGTACTGTAAGTATTATTCATGCAATAAACTTTATTTCGCATGGTAGGCTAATTACAAATGAAGAATTTAATTAGATTTTTAGGGGGTGGGGTTGTCAAACAATTAATCAGAATTTAAATTGGAAATTTTTCATGGAAAAATGAGTAAATGATGTTAATTTCAATTGGGTATAAACCATTTGAAAAAAAAAAACCAACAACATATACAGTCAACTCTTCTAACAAAATGGAAGGGAGAAAGATTTATATCTCGTTACAGTCCGATTTCGTTGTACGGAATGAGGTCAGATTACAGGTTATATTTGTGTAAGGTGACGTAATAGTACAACATGAAATCATGTATCATAGAAGGACATCTAAGCTAACAGTTTATAATTCAGAACAGTTAATTAAATCTTAGTAAAAGTTGAGTTTACTCGAGTCGAAAACATTCATACCGTCTGCCAAAAAAAAAAACCCAAAAATAACAATAGAAATATATTGTAAGTCTTGTTAGTCATACACCGCGTTATACAGCACTACAACTACATGATAAAACCGTCATCGGGAGAAATTTATAAGCTCATTACATGCGATATCTCGATATTTTTACCTTATTATAGGCGTTCACATTTATACAGAGTTGAACAGTAAATGCTAGGGAAATAGAAATATTCTCGTTATAAATGGAATCTTGTTAAACGTGATCTTGTTATAAGCGGAGTTGACTGTATTTATGTGTTTGTGGGGTGTGGGTGGGGGACATGTAATTTGAATATGACAGTGAGGTACAGAGAACAATGTCTAGAGAAGCCACTAGCTCTGAGCATTAAATAAAAAAAATTATAAACCTGAGGTGAACTACACCATGATTAAAGTGATCTTTGAAATACAGTGAAACCTCACTATTAAGACTAAAAGTGGTCCGATTTGTGAGGCGGTATCCTAAGCAAGGTGGTGTTTAGGTGTGGTTCCACTGTACTAGTAATTTAAATCATATGTGAGGTTCTCTAATTCCACCCTGCTGACAATAAATATATACATGTACATGTAGATAATAAAACATCAAATACTCAACTTCTACTGTAAACTATAAACAAAGAAATGGGATTAGAAGAAAAAACAGGAAATATATGAATACGAGACGAGAAATGTGATCAGCGAGTACAAATTATATAAATACTAGAGGAAATTGGGATCACATAACAGTATGGTATGTATGTGTAGCATTATTCAGGACAAAAGAAGATATAACTAAGATATATATATATATAAAAAAATCAACAATACTTTAGAAGATTAAATGTTGAGCTTTTTGTATTCTTCTGAATGATCAAAAAATCTTGAAGCACAATGTGTGACCCAAACATGTTGTCAAATGCAACCATTATCCCCAAAACAGAACAAGTACATCATCACAAAGATTACAGTAGTTCTACCTTCAATTCACATTCTTTTTACAACATACTGAAACTGATTCAGATTCAAATCTGTATCCTTTCTGTCAATCATTTTTATTCACACAAGCATCAGTTTCATACATGTAAAGGTTACTTTATAAGGAGTTGAACCAAACTTTTCAAAGTATGATAATAAACATGTAGTATTACAGGAACAAAAACTTAAATATTGACCCAAACCTGGTAGTGGAGAATCTCCCTGGATAAATAAATTATTAGTTAAAATTGATGTAAATGAAATATGACTTTAATGAATAATGTAATGAACATGTTTTTCTGTGTGACTTGGTATAAATGATTGTCTTAATATTATTAATCTTAAAAGGTTCTGGTTTGAATGTCGGATTATATATTCATTACTGAAATATTAGTGGCTAAAAGTCCCTAATTTTTTTTATTTCAAAGGGGTTATGCCCCTTTACCCCCCCAATAATTATTTCAATTTTTTTTTTCTACTTTTATTACTTGTACTTGATGTACATCTGTACAATAACAAATAAGAGCTATACACAGACATAAAAAAGCTCATACATGTATTCCTATATACCAGTATTTTGTGAAAATAAGGTCTGATCAAGTGTGGTATTCATCTGTAAATAATATAGATTGAAGTAATCATTTGCAATTGAAAAAGTGCCAAACCTCAATTTCTCAAGCAATTTTCACAAAATATATACATGTAGGAATTTAAGAATGTTTATGCCTGTGTAAATTTCTTTTTTGTTATTCTACAATGTAAAACAATCTAAGTAGTTAAAACGGGGAAAAAAAACCAAAAAAAAAAAACCAGCTACTGGTAATGCCCCTTTAAGGTCAAAACACACAAAACATATATTGCAACTGCACAGGCCTTTTACTATAGTTTCCATGGGGCCGAAGTTTGGCCCATTCCCAATGCAAAGTGCATGTATTTTTAACCAATTTGATGAAAAAAAATTCCCTATTTGGTGTTGAGGCCATGATTGTAATGAAAAATAAATTAATATAAGGGGAAATGCATTTAAAAAAGAGATTCCATTACATTTAGATTTCTGTGTGTGCACACAATTTAATTACTTTTCCCAATTTGACACAAATTTAGGTTAAAATTCCCAAATGTGTCGCCAACAGCATTTCCCCAAAATTGACAGAAAAATGCCTGGTAGATACCGGTAATGATGAAAGTAAGTAATTGCTCACTTGAAGAAAACTTCAGAATTATTGTTTCAGTATACATGTATACTCAAATTTTGAGTACTGTACTAAACATATTTATTCATTAGTGTGACCAAAACGTTTTTCATTTGAATGATGAAAAATAATGTGTTACCTATTTATTCAGATTCAAAAATTTTACAAAAACTGCGCTTGAGTATTGATTAAATTTGGTGACCAATACATCCACCCATGACAGTCCAACATTGATAAATGATTGTAACACCGTATTCTACCCAATAAACACCCATGTGCCCCTTCCCTAATACTTCAGATTTTTTTTTTACACACACGGTTGAAGATCTTTTCTAGCCAGTTGATGACGAGATGTGGGCCAGAAAAATGTAAGTAACAGTTTATCTCTAGAGCGCCCCCCCCCCCACAGAATACAGTAGATATAACAACAACAAACTTACCATCTTATAGAAAAAAGTAACTGTAATTATGTCAATTTGTCTCTTAATTGATCCCAATAAGCTCCCATCACTTTTTCCTTTTTTTTTAATGCCCTGGGCACTTATTAGGTCGAATACGGTATGGATAATATAAGTACACATGACAGATTGTCATATCATTGTAATGAATTATTATTATGTTGGAATTACAGTGGAACCTCACTATTAAGACCACCTAATTGACTGACTCAGAAAAGTCTGACAAGCAAGATGGTCCCTTAAAAGAGGGACTGAATATCTATGGTCTTAAAATTGAGGTGGGTCTTTAAGCAAGGTTCCACAATATAGAGGTATAATTGTAAAATTCTGAGAAATGAAACAGAAAACATACAGACCTCCTGAATAATGAAATGACTGTGATAAGTGTAGATTACTTTATTAATTAGACTTAGATATAGCCCATAAAAGAACTTCCTGAGTGATATTTCTTCTTACTGGTCAGTTTGTTTGAACAAGACTGAATGGTCAATAGAAACTGATTATGACATGATTACAAATACATTTTAATATCTGATGAGTGATAGTTAGTGTGTGTGTCTTTTTAGACAGCTATCCTTTAAATTTTGAATAGTTATGGTACTAAAGGATTATGATATTGTCCCAAGGGCATATATGATTCGGTGAAATAGAACACTAGAATATACATGAAATATCTGTACCTCTAATTAACACTGAACACAATTTTCTTGACCACAGATGACTGGTCATGGGAAACAAATTACCCTGGTCATACATTCTATTACAAAAGTTGGTCATTATCAGAGGAAGATACAAATCAGTGAGTGATGAAAATTGTTGTTTTAGCAAATAAAACTGTACCCATTTGAGGACATTGATAAATATATATAAAATTTGCTTTAGTGACCACCTGTGTATAAAGATCACCTGGTTATAAAGACTGATTTTGCTGTCCCCAATAGTACCATGTGTATAAATCAACCTCTATATAAAGATCACCTGGTTATAAAGACTAATTTTGCTGTCCCCAAAGACATGTGTATAAATGATCTTTGCTGTCCCCAATAGTACCATGTGTATAAATCAACCTCTATCATAAAGACTAATCCCCAATAGTACCATGTGTATATAAAGACACCTGGTTATAGAGATAATTTTGCTGTCCCCAATGTGTATCAACCTCTATATGATCACCTGGTTATAAAAATCAATAGTACCTCTATATATAGAAGTTATCATTTTTGCTGTCCCCTACCATGTGTATATCAACCTCTATATAAAGACTGATAAAGACTAATTTTGCTGTCCCCAATAGTATAAATCAACCCATGTGGTATAAATTTTGCTGTCCCCAACGTGTATAAATCAACCTCTATATAAAGATCACCTGGTTATAAAGACTGATTTTGCTGTCCCCAATAGTACCATGTGTATAAATCAACCTCTATATAAAGATCACCTGGTTATAAAGACTGATTTTGCTGTCCCCAATAGTACCATGTGTATAAATCAACCTCTATATAAAGATCACCTGGTTATAAAGACTAATTTTGCTGTCCCCAATAGTACCATGTGTATATACCATGTGTATAAATCAACCTCTATATAAAGAAGATAAAGACTGACCAATAGTACCATGTGTATATAAAAAGACTGATTTTGCTGTCCCCAATAGTACCATGTGTATAAATCAACCTCTATATAAAAGATCACCTGGTTATAATTTTGCTGTCCCCAAAGACTGTGTTAAATCAACCTCTATATGTCCCTTAGGGATTTTGCTGTCCCCAATAGTACCATGTGTATATATCAACAAGATCACCTGGTTTTCGCTGTCCCCAATGTCTATACATATGTACAAATGCTGTCCCCAATGTATTTATATAAATCAATATATAAATATGGTTATACTGGTTTTGTCGTGTGTCCCTTATATATATATATTGTACAAATGTGTATTTTATATATATATATATATATATATATATATATATATATATATATATTATATATATATATATATATATTAGTGTCATATGAACTCTTCGTTTCTGGTTACCCTAAATTCCATTAGTATGAGGAAATGATTTATCTCATATTTTGTCTGGTGCACCCGAGAATGTGTGAAAATGATGTAGTCAAGGACACAAGGACATACACAAAAATGGCTCCATATTTCCTCCATATCATTTGGCTACAGAAATGCTGATTTCCTCCATATCATTTGGCTACAGAAATGCTGATTTTGATCACCCCAGATCAAAACAAGTTGTACAAATCTAAGAATAAGAGGTGGCCACTTTATGCGGAATATTTCATGTCAAAATACAGTGTTTAAAATAAGTTAATGCAAAAAAAAAAAGAAATAAGAAACTTTGACATTTAGTGGACTACTGGTACCAGTACCAGTATACACAACCTTTGTATATAAATAATGATTTAGTAAAATCATATATCACTTAATTAAAAAAATCAATTAATTAAGACCTGTAAATTTCTGTACAATAAATTTTACAAAATATATACATTTGTTACATTAGCATTATTTACAGTAACTAAAATGTGTAAATCTGGGAGTTGATAAATCTTTGGGATACTATAATGTTTGGTTACAAGACATTTTTCATGTCTTCTTGTCTATAGACTCATTTCAATTTATCCCTATAAAGAAATTTGGACTGATCCGTATTACTGACTATAAGTAGAGTCCATTTTATTCCAAGGGTAGTTGCATTAATGAGTTCACAAAGAATTGAGAACTGGATGTTGCTACAATAGTTTGAAATCAAATATATTCTTGATACTAAATCATTAAAACTGAAAAAAATAATGACTTTAACACAGTAAAACCTGCCATGATAGACCACATTATTGATTAGTGAAATAATAGAATCTCTATTATGCAAATGTTTCTGATGTTCTACCAATTCTTAACTCAACCCTTAATATCATATTTAGACCTACCCATTTCAAAGAATACTTAAGTCCACTGTCAGAATTCAGGGGTGTATGATTTAGAATAAAAATTGTATGATAATTTTATATGCAATATGAACTTGTTCACTCCTGAATTATGATAGTTGACCCTACTATTTATTGATCTGGGTGAGTCTAAATGTGACCACAGGGGTTTATGAGTTAAACAACAGATTGTGAGTAGACTTTTAAATTACAAGTAATAAAGAAACCAGATTCTTCACAGTAAATGTATGAATTTTTAGAGGACAGTTAAAGTCATTTAAATCTTACATATCATAAGTAAAATTTTCTAAAATTCTTAGCCTCTGTAACATAATATTTCTTCAGAGTGTGATTAACCTATTTACCCCTAAAGACACATTTGGATTGGTCTAAACCATTGATTTATAGAAGAAGCCATTGTTTCTCAGGGGTCTTGATTATTTAAAGATGCTCTTTCATAGCATTTTATAAAATTCTATTTAGTTACTATTTGTTTTATATCATGTTTACACTAAAATATTTCTGTTATCAAACTGAAAAGTATAATTCATTGCATTGTCTTAAAAACTTGGATCCCCAATTAACTCATTCATCCCTGAATACACATTTGGACTGGTCTGAGTCATTGATTAACAGAAGAGTCCAATGTCTGTCAGGGGTGGATGAGATGGGACACACCAGGGTAAAAAAAGAGCAATGGCATCTAAGACACTGTGCGAGTTCTTTATATAAACCTATTCAGAAGAATGCAGAGTTACGGACTTCTTAGTTATTTACAGTACCCATGAAATTGTTTTAAGTTGACGTAGATATGCTCAATTCCTTTAAAACAAATGACCAAGAACAAATGTTTACACAAAAACAAAATTTTGACTTTACAAACAGTAATCTGTAAATAAAGCACCCTTAAAGATTCGTTGATATCCATGTTGGTATCTGTGTCACTAATGTCATTGGTTTGTGACAAGGGAAATATCACATTCACATTGGCTTTTTAAATGTGATACATTTGTTGATGTCCCATGTTGATATCTGCATCCAAAAAAAGTCATTCGTCGGAGAGATGACATATCACACGACTTCTTAAATGTGATATAGTTGTTGATATCCCATTTTGATATCTGTGTCACTAAAAGTCATTGGTTGGGGATATCACATGGCTTTTTAAATGTGATTTATTTGTTGATATCCATGTTAATATCTGTGTCATAAAATTCATTGGTTAGTGACAAGAAATATCACATGACTTTACATTTGATATATTTGTTGATATCCATGCCAATATCTGTGTCACTAGAATCATGGGTTGGAGATATCACATGACTTTAAATATGATTTATTTGTTGATATCCATGCCAATATCTGTGTCACTAGAATCATGGGTTGGAGATATCATATGACTTTTTAAATATGATTTATTTGTTGATATTCATGCCAATATCTGTGTCACTAGAATCATGGGTTGGAGATATCACATGACTTTTTAAATATGATTTATTTGTTGATTTATCTTTGTTACTAGAATATGGGTTCAGATGCCAATATATGTGTTGATATCATACTAGTGTCATAGGGTTGGAGATATCACATGATTTTAAATATGATTTATTTGTTGATATTCATGCTGACATCTGTGTCACTAGAATCATGGGTTGGAGATATCACATGACTTTTTAAATATGATTTATTTGTTGATATCCATGCTGAAATCTGTGTCACAAGAGTCATTGGTCAGAGACAGGAGAAATATCACATGACTTTTGCATATAAACTCTACATACTCACTGCTAAGAGTTTGATTTCTTTGTTGGTTCTACTAGACTTATCGGTTTCACATTGTCAGGTTTAAATATTCTGAAATAAGATAGAAATGTAAATAACAATAATTAATGCCTTTTCATATTTGTGTTTACAAAGTACATTAAATATTAATAGGTCAGTGATCTACTTTGCATAGTTAAGTCACATGAAGATTTTGAAGTCAAGCTTATGTTAAACTTGTTATTAATACAATGAATTCAAAGTGTGAAAATATTGAATTCTTTTGCCCCAGTATTACTCTAAATCTTATCAATAGATTGACAAAAGGAATCAATTCTGTTTTGATACTGTTTTAATCAACAATTTTTCAGTTATATGATTGGGGCCTGGTTACATTTCATCTCATACAACTTGCCCGTCAAAAGCAAAACAGTCAAACTACAACACAATATCTTCAACAACTCTTAAATTAAAGAAATGTTTAACAAGACTCCTGTTAATCTGTAGAACATTTTAAATCCTATTAACTTCAGTTTTGATTTCAAATTATCTTGACCTATATTTCTGGAGAAAAAAAAAAGCATTATATAATCTAATGTACACAGTTGATTACATATAAAAAGGGGTTATTCATTCATGTCAAAAGACTTTAATTCTGGAGATGTGACTTAACTGCACTGCCATTAAATATTTAGTAACTTTATACAATTTTGGTAGAGTGTTATTGTCAGACACTTGTGTAATGATTATGGTATTCTAAATCACTTATTTTTCTTGAAATATATTACAAATGTTGTTGATATTTCTATTAGTTCATATTGTCTCATGTTTTTTTTACAATTTTCTTTCAGTTCATATTGTCTCATTTTTTTTTTACAATTTTCTTTTGGGAGAAAACAATATTATAAGAGGAGTTTTGGTGAAATGATAACTACAGAGATGTGCCAAAAGTAATTGATCACTATTATTTTTTCTTACTACATGTATATATTTCATATAAAACATTTTTTTTTCTAAAAATGTGGGTTTTTTTTTAATAAAATATATTTGTGAAAAACTGCAGTGACTGAATACTTTTGGCACATCTCTGTACAAGAAGAAAGAACACCTGGACCAATATATTTCAATTAATCTTTACTGTTGACCATTTTCAAACTTTGTTTTACAAAATTAAGTATGGCTAGTACTGATGATCTAGCTCCGAGATCACAAAGGCAATGTAAGACTTTGAAGGCAAAAATGAAATTTTGTGATTAATAAGATTTCTGGATATTATTTGCTCTAATACGAGGTGTTTAGCTAATGTTTATCCCCAAAATGATTTTCATTTTACCTAAAAAAAATATTTTGAAAATCCAGAAATGTGAACAAATCTTTCCTAGTTGTTCTTTACCCAATGAACTTTTGGGCCTATTATTTTTTGTACTTGGATCATGTGATGTCAACAGAAATATGTCCAAGGTCACTTCCTGTTTTGTAATATATACATTGACAACATTCATTGATATCTTGTTTCAGTTCATCTGTGAGGGGAGAATAGTTAGGCTTTATGTTCTTTCTTGTAACAATGACAAGATTGTATATAATACAACAAGAAACAATGTTATCTTTTAAAGGCATACAACAACCTGTCAAAATAGATTTAATTGTTTGTAGCAACGTTTCAAATATTTAACGTTTTAAACAAATAGAATGTTTTTTAAAAACTGGTTTTTTTTTTACCCCTTTTTAATTTCAGTTTAGGTCTAATGGTGGGATACATATTTTTATCAAAATCAAAGGCCTGAAAGTCCTGAAAGGCAAGTCCTTTGTCAATTCTGAATCGGTGAATTTATAAAAAGAATATATATCTGTACATACATGCAGTTACTGTTTAACCTGGGAATATACATCCTTGATCTACTAAAATCAGAAATTATTATAGGCTGTTGTATACCATGGTACATCTTTAAACCAAAACATTTATTTGAAATATAAGAAATTAGTGAATGCTTATTTTTGATTATGCATCAGTAGAAATTTATACATTTTATATGTTTACATTGCCATTACAAAACAGGAGACATACAGAGTCGGACTTAGATTTACAGGTACAGTTATGGGACATATATATTTGTCACTTATGTTATTTTCTTCTTTGTTTTATATACAACCAATAATTTTTAAATGCTGGTAAATACTAGAATTTTGCAAATTTGTACAAATTTATGGTAGATCTAGGACAATTTCATATTTCTAAAATATATATGCATTTTTAAATTATCATGTTTATTTGCAGAAATGACAGAATTTTTCTCACAAAATAATTTTGTAAATTCTGTAATTATTCTTTCAGTCTAATGAAATATGTCAAAATTTACCTGAAGTAAATTTATCCTCCACAGAATCATTATTTTCTCAAAATAAACAAAAGTATATCTAAATTTCAAAATGATTTAAAAAATTAATTCAATTTCCTTCATGTAAACTTTAAATATTTGAAATATTGCTTAAATTAGTGGATTTTGTGTGCATTTAAAAATTGTTGGTTTTAAATAAAACAAAGACGAAAATAACATGTGACAAATATTTATGTCCCATGGTTGTAGATCTATCATGACTTTCAACAGCTTTAAAAAATGTTGCATTATTCAGTTCCCTTTACCCCTAATTTTTTAACAGGAAAACGTTCGTTCAACAACCTTAAAATTACATTGTTATTTGGCATGTAAAACGGAGCAACAAATTTAGATCGATGTCTCAAATACGAATTGGGTTAAAAAAATTAAACATCGGGTCAAACAGGTTTAAAGTTGAAACACCTGTGGTAACGATGACCAATGTAAATACATCAACTAAAACCACCTGGCTAAACTTTAAAACTCTATTACTGGCAGGAATCATGCAATCGCTAGCTGCATTGATGTTTGTGCTATCCGACCAGAACCACGATCGAGTAAACTGGTCTTTTATTCTCTCACGAATAAACAGAATTTACAACACAACCGGAAAGCTTCGTACACAATGTCAAACACTAATGGTTTAATCGGGAGTTTGTCTATTATTACTTCCGCGAGTAAACTTGAAAACTTAAATAATCTATCAGTTAGATAAAAATTCATGTTGTATGAATAAAAAGGAAACGTGGATCGATTCCAGTTTCTAAATAACATGAATTAAAATGAGTATCAATGTCAAAATCGGCAAAGCTGAACTGAGGGAATTCCCCTTTTCAACAAGTGTCCTATGTCACGTGACTATAATAATTCATTACAGCATTTTCGACTGTCTTCGTTGTTGAATTTTAGTTTCAATGAGTTTTCAATTACAAGAAATGGTGTCCTAGTTCAGGAATTATAAGGAGAGAGTATGCGAATGAAACAAGATTCAAATTAAGGTAACTACTTTCTACAGTACAAGGAGTAGTTTGGCAAATCCTATGGCACATTTATTTTTGAATGGGGAAGCTTACGATGCTTAATTGAGTACATGGAAAAACCCCAGGAGTTCTGAGCCTGTCATAGCAATAAGGCCTTGCCTTAATGACAGCCTGCATACCTTTGAAATGAAATGAACATCTTTTCATAGATTTTACTTAAAAGTTCTGTCTTTCACAGAATTTCATATAATATCTTTTTATCGTTTATCACAAAATTTAAAAAAAAGCCGCTTTGTAGGTTTTTCATATTCTAAACTACTGTATACCTGGAGGTTTTCGCTGCCGTTTAATTTTCGCCATTTTCGACCTTAGGTGAGAGGGTGAATTTAACATGAAAGCGAAATTTTCAAGCTAAATAACTGAAGCACGGTGAGAAATGCAACTCGTAAGACTATTGTGATTTAGGGCAAATTTAAGAAAGGGCGAAAATAACCTAGGGTAAAAAATTTCTAGAGATAAAGTATATGAAATCCGGCAGGAAAATGATGAACTACATGTATCGGCGTTTTAGTTATCTATATTAATATATATAAACATAAAACAAAAGTCACAATGCTCAAGAAAGATAATTTCTGTCAATTAGATATCACCAGTTGAGCTCCAATTTAAAAAAAGATTATTTAAAGGGAATGTGGTATCACACATGGCCAAATAATAAATCTAAATGCATTGTCAAATCTGTCTAAAAGTAACCACTGTAAAGAGATGACTACCTTAGCTTTTGAAGAATTTAGAATTCAAAATCATTTTTAAGACAATGTAATTACCTTAGCCCATCAAGAATTTATCAAAAACATAATTTTATGCAAAATTAATAAATTGACTTAACTACCTGATAAATTATGAAAAAGCACCTGTAAACACTGATCCATGGGAGACAACTCTAGTCTAAATTCCAGGTGCTTCAACTATTATCCGCATTTAGTTTTATTAGCAACAACCTATGATATACAGTGGGACATCTCTATTACGATCACCCATACTGACTGACACATGGTGGTCTGATTTGGGAGGTGGTCTGTAAAATTGAGAGTAGAATAGGGAACTTTCAAGTCAGCCCGGATTACTGTTATAATCCTGCTTTTATTATCGCCAGGTCCATGATTCTAGAAAAATGTTCCTCAATATTATTTCCGGTTTCGATATTATATATAGATAGCCCCGATAGCACAATGGGTAAAAGCACCCTGCAAGTGTTCGGAAAGTCCTGGGTTCCATTCCTGGTCTGTCTGCATATTTTTCCTCCTGCTACATTACAGTAATTTGGAGTTCAACTAAATAACCCACTGCAGTATGTTTAAAGAGGCTCTTTGGTTTCTTTATACAAAATAAATTTAATGCACTAAAAAGTAAAAATATTTCCATTTACTTTACATATGTTGCGAAGATAAATTTGAAAACTTGAAGAACAGGCATGGAACAAAACCAAGAAGGTGCAAATAAATGCAGGATCATAACGGTAATCTGAGCTAACTCAAAAATTCCCTATTATCTAATATTTATTAAGAAAATTTCTAGAGAATCTGAGGCTTGTCTTCTATGCCAGGTGGGAGTCTCCTAGGTGAGGTGAATTTCAGATGAGATGGCCTCTTAGGAGAGGTGGTCCTCAGGTGACATGGTCTCCTAGGTGAGGTGGTCTCCAGGTGAAGTGGCATCATAGGAGAGGTGATCTTCGGGTGATGTGGTATCCAAAGTAGGACTAAGGTAGTCTTCAGGTGATGTGGTCTCCAAGGTAGATGGTCTTCAGGTGATGTGGTTTCCTATGTGAGTTCGTCTTCAGGTGAGGTGGCCTCTAAGGGGAGGTGCCTTCAGGTGAAATAGTTTCCTAGGTGAGGTGGTTGTTAGGTGACATGGTCTCCTAGGTAAGGTGGTCTACAGGTGATGTGGTCTCCTAGGTGAGGTGGTCTTCAGGTGATGTCTTCAAGTGATGTGGAGGTGAAGTGGTCTTCAGGTGACATGGTCTCCTAGGTAAGGTGGTCTTCAGGAAAGGTGGTCTCCTAAGTGAGGTGGTCCTCAGGTGAGGTTTCAATATATATGAAGTAAGATAAGAAATAATATCCTGTTTGATTTTATGACAGTTTAGAGAGAAAAAAAAAGAAAACTTACTGATATGGTGAGGCTGGAACTCCAACCATTATTATTTGAGTCCCGTTTATAAATAACCTCCACATACTCTGAAAATAAAGAACAAAGACTAGTTAGAATAAAGTGGACATTACAATCTGCTTAATGAAACCCCACCATATTAGTGGATTATACATACTACAAATACACAGAAGATACTATCATTGTTCATACAAGCACTTGACACTCAAATTTAAGCACTATATATAAAAGACTCATTGACAAATAGGTTTAAATATATAGTATCGTCGGGGGGGGGGGTTGCAAGTTTGTGGAGATTGCAAGTTTGTGGTACTTTGTTTTTCCCTTATATCCCGTTAAAATCGCATGTCTGATTAGATTTGATGCTTTCTGGAACATTTTAGTTTACCTATTTAGGATGTATTCAAATGTTGAAGACATGCGAGCTATGACAGGTATATAGAATAAAAATCAATTAAAGTAGTCAGAATTATTGCCATTTTCTTAGTACCGAAGATTTAGAGACACCAACGACCAAATTTTGACATAATGGGTAAACTATTTCGACTCAAAATTGAATCATCTGCTTCTAGTACGGTACCTTTGACCTATATTAACTACGTCTGTGAAAAGAGCTCGGACAGAAAAGTCACGTGCTCCGGAAGTTGACCCATGAACTTACAACCCTTTGACAAAATGAACAATGCCAGTAAACACAAACATTTTAACTCTATTACAGAATAAAATTTGGCTATGTAACTGTTATTTTTGCATTGTACGATGAATAGCAGATAAAATTTAAAGTGAGATCATTTGAAAAGGGTATGCATTTAGTTTTCAGCAGTAATAACGTTAGGATGGTTAAACCAAGAACTTACGATCCACTAGGATATGTGTATTTCACCTGTGATGCATCATTTATAGTTTATGGTAGTCTCAATTTCACCCCAGAAGTATTGCTCTCAGATGAAAGAGATAAGCATCCATTTCATAATGATTGACACAAAAATATACAAGTTCTTTTGTCAAATATATACTATCAACATAATATGAAAATACATAGAATACAAATTTTAACAATCATTCTGAGAGTACAGTATTGCTGGATCTATACATGCTTCATATCTGTGAAACCATTATGAAGTGAATGGTGTGCAAATACAAATATTTAACTGGATGGACTGACAAAACCCAAGTCCTCCGCCCCTGAATGTATGACCACAGACAAAAGATAAAACCAATTGTCTTCCAGCCTGTATGGATAGAAACAGACAAAACCAAATGACCTATTGCCAAATGCCTGCCACAGCTCCTTTTGGCAAATTTTTCAATTATGATGTCACTATTAAATGGCCCGTTAAACGTTTGTGTTATTATGACATCACAATCTAATGACATCAAAAGAAAGCACATGGACAACCATGTGTCAGACACTTGGCGATAATTCAATAGTCCTCCACCACTGAATGTATGGACACAGACAAAACAATAGCCCCCCCCCCCATTCCTGGTTTTACTGGTAGGGGACTAAAATCACAGGTTTTAGTTTCAACATTGATCAATAATTCTTCTTACCTTGTGGAATCCTCGTACATCTAAGTCCCATAAATGATAACACTGCAACATACAAGGTATTGGTTACACATTTAGTATTTCAGAAAATACAGATAAAAAAGATAAAAATAAATGTCGAATGGACAAGACTGTAGGGTAAATTCATATAAAACAACATGAAAGAAGGATAGGGTTGATTTGATATAAGCAAAAATAGAACCATTAGCTCATAAATCCCTGAAAAACAATGGACTCTTCTGAAAATTAATGACTTAGACCAGTCCAAATGTGTCTTTAGGGGTTAATGGGTAAAAATATCTAAGGAAATCAGTTACTTTCAGGATATGCTTGCATGTTATGAATTTTACAGTCAATATAAAAAGTTGATACATGAATAATTACAGTACCGTAAATTGGGATACTTGGGCCAATTTGGCCACCCTATTTAAATGGCCGAAATTACACTGTCCAAAATATGTACACAATGTTTCTGTTGGTGCTTTGTAAAATTACTTGAGTGTCTTTGATGAACAAACAAGAGATTTTTCAAATAATATTGCGTAAATGTTAATCTTAATTAAGTACTATGCAACATGTAAGTTCAAATTATTTGGTACTTTTTAATATTCTAATATTTCAACCACCTGAAATGTTTGATACGGTAAGACCAAGGCTTGATGGTAGGCCAAATTTAAACATGATATAAACATAAATGTCCAAATTTTGTAGTAGTGAATGATTCAGCAACATTATTTACCTTATATGTCGACGACCGTTTTTATCCAAATCAGATACATAATAAAGATAATGAATTTACACGTTTTTTTATTTTTGAAAATTAGGTACAGGGATTGTTTATGGCAAAATTCATATGAATTATGAAAACAAAATCCCTTGTTTTGTGTAGTATTAAGAACCTATTGAAATGTCTATTCCGGAACTCTCAAAACCTCGAACTCTTGAAACCTCGAAGTTTTTTGGTGGTCCTGAGGACTTCAAGGTATCAAGAGTCACCTGTATTTACAAACACCGCATGTACGAAAATTGCACATGTACAGTCCCTTGCCATAAGTATTGGCGCATTCCGACGACGTCATTGACGTTTACAAGTAAAACACCGTGGTGGAGGGAACATGTGAAAGTGTAATATCTTAATAATTAAAGAAGGTACTTACATAAGATTTGCAGTACTTTGAGATCTGTACCCTAGCTCTAATTACACATCATATTCTCTTAGGTAATGTCGCATACAAGTTCCGAATATAACACAATGGTAACTGCGACCATATATCGTTCACAACTCTGATGAGGTAAGTCCTATTTTGAACCTCTCCCAAACGTTTAGAAAGTTGTGTTTTTACTGTTTTCCAAACATTTTCTATAACATTAAGATCGGGGCTTTGAGATGGCCATGGTAAAGTTCTTATACACATTAATATTTTTCCACTCATTAGCTCTCCTTGAGACATGACATGGAGCGTTGTCTTCTTGTAAAATCCACGGTAAATTTTACAAAATGTCTGGCAACTACAGGCCATAAATTTTCATCCAAGATTGAAATATACTTATCAGTGTTTATATTTCCATCGACACAAGTGAGTGTTCCAACGCCAAAATAGGAAATACAACCCCAAAACATAGCCGATGTATGCACATTTCGAGAAGGGTTTGGCAGTATACCCACACAATCGGGATGTAACCGTTCACATTTTTTCTCCACACATAAACTTTTCTGTCTGTCCCAATTTCTATTTTAGTTTCATCACTGAATATGATTTGAGACCAATTATTTGCAACTGTCCAATGGCAAAAATTTAACCGTCGCTCACGATTCACTGATCCGATGGTAATTTTTTTTCGAAATAACTCTCCTTTGATAACCAAATTCAAAAAGCCTTCTTCTGACAGTTCTTGATGACAAATTATCTATTTCATAGTTGTTATAAAGTGTTGTCACATCATTTAAAGTTCCCCTCCTATTGTTTTTAACTATCCGAATCAAACTGCAGTCAGACCTGTCAGACGATTTTCTAGGCCGTCCACTTCTCGGTAAATTTTCTATGATTTCCCTCTCACGAAACCTCTTTAAAAATTTTTGAACAGTTCTTGGTTTAAGTTGTAACAAATCTGCAATTTTTCGATCTGAAAGACCACCGATAGATAGCTTAACAATATTTTCTTTAACAGCCGTGGTCACTTTGTGACCTTTCGGAGCCATGGAACGGCAGACGACAATTTTTATTTACAGAAAGGGGAATAACTCTATTTTTGTACCTACACAAATCGTTTCATCACATAAAGTGTTCCGGTGTTTACTTTTTTGGAATACGTGGGCGTGGAGGATAGATTCAAGTGAAAAACAGTACCGCAATGTTTTATAAAACTGATGACGTTATGGGAATGCGCCAATACTTATGGCCAATGACTGTATATAACACTGCTATGCTTGTAGGATGCCATGGTTTAATTAGTGATGGCACAGCTGGGCAACAGTTTAGCAGAATGGGGTAAAACTGTTAACTCTTGCCCAGTCATGGCCTCATTGATTAAACTAGGACGTATTAAAGTTGGAAAAAGTCCAAAATGATACATACATTTTATTTAGGGATTAGGTGATAATGATGTTTACTTACTTTAGCTAACTGTTTCCAAGTGACATAGTCTGAACTGGTATTCATTTTTATATACATAATATGCACTCCATCCTGAAATAATAAAAAAAAGATGTAAAAATGCATCACAAGTCATACAAATCCTATCAAAATTTGATAAAAAAGGGCAATAACTCCATATATAAGGAGAAAACAGCATCAAGACTTCTTTAAGATATTCTTAAACTGTTCACTTGTATCAAGTTTCATCTGTTGTGAAATGTAGAAACTACTGTGTGTCTCAGAAACTTTGGAAAGTGCTTTTTGGTAAATATTTCATAAAAATGTAGTCGCGTGGAAACATTATTCATACAGTCATCAAATATAACCATTGATTACTTTTCAACCTACAGAAAACTTAAATAATCGCGAATCACTGGGCCTAAATTATTTTACTTATCTTAAAAACATGGTAAGAAAATCATAACGGGTTTAACTAGGATCTCGAGTATTGGAGGGTCTTCTTAAAATCTGAATGCAGAATCGATTACAACTATGACCTTCTTCAAATAGAATAGCAATTGTATTGAAAATTTTATGCTTTCTCTGATGTACCCTTCGAAAGACCACTTTCTGGGTTGGCTGGGACACACAGTAGATATAAATCTTAACACAACAATGGGCAATAATTCAATAGATAAGAGGGCAACTGGCATGACTGAGATGTCATACTATCAAGTTCTGTAAAATTCTGTAGAGATATAAAGAAACTACAGCAACAGACAGAAATTCAACACATTGTAGAATTCATGATGCAGACATGATTTTGGACTATAAGAAAAAAGTAGGAAAACATGGGTTGCAAATCCTTATTGGGAGGGGGGAGGGGTGTCTGGGGGGCTATGTAGGCCCCTAGAAGCTTGGGATAAAATGGTGCAAATTCCTGCATTCTTGTCATTTCCTGGCACCTTAAATGACTTCAAAAAAGTTTTTTTTAGAAATATTTTTTTTACTCCCATTCGCCAGTAAAACTAAATTTTCAGCACTTCCTAAACATGATGTAAAACTTTGTTTTTTATAAATTTAAATTCATCATGAGATATTAATTGATTTATAAATCTAAATTCATCATTAGATATTTTAAATTGATTTATCTTAATCAATACTAGCTGCCAGTACTGTTCGAGTACCTGAACCTGAAAAGATAGGTGCCGAGGTTACCTGTACAAGTGCCTAAATCACCAAGTTGGTGCCGATATTACTTGATGCCGAAATTATTCAAATTTGGTGAAGGTATTTCCAACTTCGGAGGAGTACTGTAGTAGGCCTAACTTCTGCCCGATATGGGCCGATTTTAAGATGTAAAAATAGCTTTTTCATAGGCAGGTATCAAATAAATTCGACACCAAGTTTTTTCAACACATGTAAGCAATTTAATTTACTTGTACAAGGGCTGGTACAAGTATCGAAATTATTTGGTGCTGATATAATCCATTTTTCACTATGTAGTTAACATCTCTGAGCTAAAATTTATTGCCAGAATCTCCACGGAAGACATTATGTATTGGAAATACATTTTGGAGCTGTACAACCAATCATTTTATGTCTTCTATAAGGCAGTTAGAACCCACTAATCAAAGCGGGTTTTGCATCAATTTTTAGAAACAAGTAAAATAAAACCGAAGTCGGACAAATACTAGGAAATCAGGATTTGCAGATGTTGAAAAAAAAACAAAACGGAATTTCAAGTTGAAAGTCATATAATGGACAAGAAAAAAATCAGATTTCCGAATTAAATCGAAAAAAAATCATGTCTGATGATGAAAAATAAAAACCATTATTAACTAGAATAAATGTGTCCACTTATTCAAGTTTATTATCTTTAATATTGAATTTTTAACTCATTGACCCCAAAGTCGAATTTGAAATCACCCATTTCAAAGAGTGGTAGAGTCCACTGGCAGAATTTAAGGGTTTTTGATTTAGCATCCAAATTTTATAATAATTCAATTTGCATTATTAAACTGTTCATTCCTGATTTATGACAGTAGACCTTATTTTTTATTGATTTTGGTGAATCTAAATGTGACCATAGAGGTTGGTTAAAATTCAATGTATTACTATAATCAAATACGTTTATGGTAGGTACTCTTTCTTCGAATTTCATGAAATTCTTTTTGTAACTTTTTCATAAAATATTTCTTTTAGCTGGAAAAATATCATTCATTGCATTGTTTTAAAAAATAAAATCCTAAAGTATGATGCATGGAAACAAAACTCCATTGAAGTCAACAGTGACCTTGACATTAGCAATACTGACCTTGAGTCAATGCCATGACATCACCTTCCCATGAGATGCATTTTTACCACGTATGAATATATCATTATGAGGCATGTAGAAATTACGGATTGCATTATGGATGGATGGACAATGCTGTCACATAATACATCCGATCAAAAGACGAGCATATAAGAAATATTAAATCATATTTTTATAAAATTCTATGAAAGAGTGCCATTGATTGATTTTTCTTTTCTTCAAGACATGTACCCTTTACTTACCTTATCTTTAGGGATGAAGCTATCCCCACAAGGATCTGCATCATGATTTAAGACATGACTTGATTTGAGTAAATCTTTGATATGTTCTTCGTAAGCATTCTTCTTCAACCTGAAACATGATGTTTGTTATTATGGTTTTACTTTCTGCAAATACACTTACATGGAAATGTCATCAGTTATAGGTGATTTTCCACAAATTTTAACATGTGCCATGGATGTGTATCCTATAATCAATAGATACCAACCCTAGGATGTATCCATCAGTATCAGTAATATATGGATGTATCCATCAAGTATATCAAAGATACCAACCCTTTGATGTATCCATCAGTAATATATGGATGGATCCACAGATACCAACCCTAGATGATATCAAACCTAGGATACCAAACCCTAGGATGTATCCATCAGTAATATATGGACCTATATCAAAGATACCAACCCTAGGATGTATCCATCAGTAATATATGGACCTATATCAAAGATACCAACCCTAGGATGTATCCATCAGTAATATATGGACCTATATCAAAGATACCAACCCTAGGATGTATCCATCAGTAATATATGGACCTATATCATGATGTATCCATCACTAATATATGGACTTATATCAAAGATACCAAGATACCAAGTGATATATGGACTATATCTACGAAACCACTAGGATGTATCCATCAGTAATATGAGTTATATCAAAGTTTAGGATGTATCTGTCTAGTAATTTGAGGCAAGTTTTCTGTAATTTGAGGCAATTTTCACAGAATCCAAAATTACTTGACAAAATGTTTCCCCCTCCCTTCCTCCTTGTGTAATACAGAAATTGCATTAAAAAACTTATTAATACACATGATGGTCTCCGAGTCTGGATGCCTTTAGTGTAAGCCACATTTTTGTTTATTTCTCGCAAAATTTACCCCAAATTTTTCAATTTTTTTTTTTGATGATGATGTAATTTTAACTTCTCCTATGCTATATGTTTACCTTGTCTGCCTAAACGTTTTCAACATATTTAAAAAAAAGAAAAAAAACACTTACAAAATATTCAGACACCATATTTTTACTGATAAGCATTTTCCTGACTGAAAATAGTCATATAAGAAAACATAAATCCAAAAACGAACCTAACAGAAATAAGAACCAGTGACCCGTTTTACAAAAGGTTGTAAGTCCTAAATCCTAAGTCTCGGTCCTGATTGTCATGGGACTGACCAATCAGTGATGCGTTGCCATGGTAGTTAGGACTAAAAGTTAGAATTTAGGACTTACGACCTTTCATAAAACGTGCCCCTGGAAACAGAACTTTCTAGAATATGGTTTGAGATAAAGCATAATTCGGAAAACGAGACCAAAATTTGTACTGATTTTGATAATTATGTAATGGTCGGCAACTATGTTATATGCAAATGCAGTGAGATTTCTTTGATGTGCCATGCCATGCAATCCTTATTTTGTTGTATGACCTGGTACTGGGATTCAGCGAGTGAACTGAGCACTAAACCAACAGACCATTGTGATCAGTTAGAATGAAAAAGACAAAACAAAAAACATGTCCACGAACATGTGTAACTATATATATTTGACAATGGGAATAAACACTTGAATTATCAGACAAATGTTTTACAATTCAAACTTAAAGGGGCATCAGCTTTTTTTTTTCCCCAATCTTTTTTCTTCCTTAGATTGATATAAAATAACAAAAAAAGAGATATACACAGACATAAAAATTCTTAAATTTCTATATATTTTGTGAAAATATATGGACCCTGGTTTGTCACTTTTCACTTGCAATTGATTAACTCCACCAAAGAGAGAGTATATGAACGCCACTCTGGATCTGACCTTAATTTCACAAAATATATAGGAATATAAGATTTTTTAAGCCTATGTATAGCTCTTATTTGTTCTTGTACATCAAGTACAAGAAGTAAAAGTAGAAAAAAAAATCGAAATAATTTTTTGGGGTAAACACATCTAATGCCCCTTTAATGTTGAGATATAAACATTAAAACATAACCACAGGTTATATATTGTATTGTCAAAATCTTTACGATATATTTATATTTTATAAAGATAAGAGGAAAAAGAGAGAGAGAGAGAGAGAGAGAGAGAGAGAGAGAGAGAGAGAGAGAGAGAGAGAGAGAGAGAGAGAGAGAGAGAGAGAGAGAGAGAGAGAAAAGAGAGGGAGGGAGGGAGAGAGAATATCCAAAACTTTTCATTTCGAGATTATTTCATAAATGCTGATGACAAAACTCACTTTTCTACATCTCTCAATTTCACATGGTTCTGATTTAGAAATTTATGTTTTTTGAAATAGATTTCTTGAAAATATGGATTCATATTCAGTCCTTTGGAACCAAAGTGATACGTTCTGGACACGTCTGGTATTATACATTCTCTGTTTTTCCTAATAGAGTTTGTTCTCATCCACATATCCCAGTCCCATCTCTGAAATAAAATGAAATTTGTTTTACAATCAGGAAAAATCAGTAAACTGATCAACCATTTGTTACACTGGAGTAATACGTTTTGCCAATATTTGGCCTGTGCCAAAGCAGTAGGGGTTTCAGATTGCTATGTCTGCCGTGACACGGGACCACGGTTTTGCCGTATACCTGGAAATTTTCGCCCTTGCTTATTTTTGCCCTTTTACGACAGAAAACATATTCAGCCCATCTTAAATTTGCCCTAAATCACCATAGTCTCTTGGATGCAATATATACATGTATTAAATATTCATCTTGAATCATTTTAAATTTGCTCCCTCATTTAACGATGAAAATAGCAAAAATTAAATGAGAGCGAAAAATTTCTTGGTTTACAGTATATCTCATCCGACAGATTAACGGTTTTCACTTTTCATGCTGAGCACTTAACAAAGGAGCAGCTGTAACCTTCTTTAAAGTACAGTGCAACCTGTCTTCATAGACCACTCACTTCAGCCACTGAAATGTGGTCTTACAAGACAGACAATCTTTCAAAAGAGGTTTTAGCTAAAAGATGATGGTGGTCTATGACAGTGGTCTGATGACAGATGATTGTCTATGACAGTGGTCTCACAAGACAGGTGGTTGACAGTGGTCTCACAAGATAGATGGTTGTCTATGACAGTGGTCTCACAAGACAGATGGTTGTCTATGACAGTGTTCTCACAAGACAGATGGTTGTCTATGACAGTGTTCTCACAAGACAGATGGTTGTCTATGACAGTGGTCACACAAGACAGATGGTTGTCTATGACAGTGGTCTCACAAGACAGGTGCTTGTCTATGACAGTGGTCTCACAAGACAGATGGTTGTCTATGACAGTGGTCTCACAAGACAGGTGGTCTTCTATGACAGTGATCTCACAAGACAGGTTCCATTGTATTTGATAAGATACGATTATGGAAATCAAACTCGATACTTTCTGCTTGTGACTTGGACATTCTACGACTACTTCACTGCAAGCAGTTAATTACGGTAAGTGAAATGTTACATAAAACGAGCAACAACTGTACATGTACATAAACAGGCTGACAAACACAGTGTGTTTAAGAAACACTAGGCTCTTGAGAGTTAAGTCCTTCATTTTGATTTTGAAGTCACTCTGGCTAATATTACCGAATGTTTACAATAACCAAACTCGTTATAACATAGCTATAAAACAACATACAAAATTTGGTTAAAATTTGAGGAAAGAAGCTTAAGTTACTTGATGGAAACCAAAACTCTGCCAACACACAATCAAATTGACCAAAAGCAATATACCCTTGATCTTGGATCTTGGGTTGGGGTGGGAGGGGGGAGGGCAGACATATTAGATTTGCAATAAATGGATCTAGTGGATCTAGAATAATTTCATTTATGTTAATAAAAACTTAAAATAAGGATTAATAGTCTTTTGGTTTTAAACCAAAATCAATGAATTACAAATTAGATATGAAATTTTTTTTTACAACCACTAGGAAACGTTTACATACCTTTTCAGGTGTGGGCCACTGAGATTCCAACTCTGTCTTGTATAACTTTCGCTTCAGAAGCCATCCGAGTCCTGGCATGGTCTCTATCCTGTATAATAAGTGGGGATCCTTACAGGAGTGCTCATAACCCTACAAAAAATATATAAACAGACCCAGATCAGCATCACATATTTTTAGATTATTCACTCGACTGCAAGACAATATTCAACATGACACAAAACCAATCTAGACACAGAAATTTACGTACAGTGAAACTGGTATATAAAGACCCCTTAGGGACACAAAAAAACCAGTCTTTATAGGGAGGTGGTCTTTATATAAAGGTTGATTTGTACACAAATGGTACTACATGTATTGGGAATAGCAAAAAACGGTCTTTGTGACCAGGTGGTTTTTATACATAGGTGGTCGCTAAAGCAGGTTTAACTGTATTTTTTAAAAATAAAACACTTTTCCCGTGAAATATGTCAGTAAGGAATAAAACATTCCTCACTGACAAATTCCACTGGAAAAACGTTTTATTTCTCACTGACAAATTTCACGGGAAATATGTTTTATTCCTCACTGACAAATTTCACGGGAAAAATATTTTATTCCTCACTGGATACTCATAGGTATGGTAACAAGTAGGAACGATTACTCTTGTCAGTGTGTTTTAATCTTGTTGTGCTTTATCAATTAAAATTTAAACTTGTCCCGGTCAAGAAAGGGTTCATGAGACTCCATCCTGCCAGGACTAGTGGATTAAATCGTTAAATCATGTAAATAGCCAAAGCATTTTTAGAAATACTGACCTGGTCATTCCATGCTGATATGCAGTAAAGACTTTCATCTTCATCCATCAAATGAATTGTCTGACTAAAATAACTGTAAGATAAAGATCGGTGATCATATATTAGCAGCACTTTCAATACTTTTCTGGTAGGCTGCAAAAAGATACAGATGAACATTGTGTGTAGATAGAAATCAGAGATAATAGCTGAGGACATACATAGCTTATCATGGAAATAGCCGAAAGAATGAGAATCCGTCTGGTTCTATTGAGAGGGCTGATCAAATAAAATTATTTGACTTACTGTATACAGATTAACCTGATTACTTAGTCGTGTATATTCTGTAGACCAACATCAAATCTGTCTCCTAAAATCTCATTTTCAGCCAGTCATCTTTGAGAAACACTATCCCCATGAGTGTCAAGTCCCATAACTGTGGCAAATATTGATAAATATAGTCCAATATCAATCAAATTTAAAAAATAAACCAGATCTCTCATTGCTCCCGTGTTCTGATATATCGCATAAAGGATCTAATGAAACCCACTATAGGGTTACATGCGAGTGACCTCTTGTAGATGGATTCTTGTTCTACCAGTGAAAATACAACATATAAGAACTTTAAAGATTATCCAATGATAAAGAAACGCAATTTCTTTTAATATCGAAGAAATTATCAGTCTGCAAAATTCCTTTGGATTGTCTTTGCTGATTCGATTCTAACCAAGCTAATTAAAGGAATTCTTTACCCCGGATTTTGTGTGTTTAGTGTCATTTATAGTGTTAACATCCCTTTACCATTCAATAAACTTACAAGATCGCATAAGCTGCATTTTCATTGTGTGATCTTGACACATCCAGGAGGTCACTCACACCTGACCCCATAGAAGAGTTCATTAGATCCTCTACGGGACATAACAGGAAATGGAGCGAAGAGTGATCGGTTTTTAATTAGATCGGGTCAATATACGAGTAAGACTCATCTGAGGTATCATTAATATAAAGCAGCACACCAAATTACTGTGAAACCTGTATATAATGACCAGTCGTTAAAGGGAGGGAGTCTTTATATAGAGGTTGATTTGTACACAAATGATACTAATGGGTACAGAAAAAAGCAGTCTTTATGACCAAGTGGTCTTTATACACGTATGGTCGCTTAAGCAGGTTTTACTGTATGTTAAGAAATAAATAAGTTATTTGACAGAGACTAAAATCAATACACACACACAAACAATAATATGCCCCCCCCCCCCCCCTCAGGTTTATAAAAAATCGACCAAGCAGCCCCCCCCCCCCCCCCCCCCCCCCCCCCCAACCCCAATTTTGTCTTGAGTATATAAAAAGATTGACCAAACACTAATCTTTGATCTTGAAGGGGGAAAAGGGAAGGCATAATAATATTCAAAGTACTAAATAATATATTACTTGAAAAAATCGGGTGAAACATCAAGATCTTCCTCTATAACCAGTAAATACTGTGCTTCCTGAAAACACAAATCAACAGCATAACGTTATACCAATGACTATTACATATGACATACACAGTGGAATCTCATTATGTTGAATTCCGGTTATCGGTATGTCAAATTTGCATGGCAGGTCCCGATTTTTATGGTTAGAGAAATATTTTTATTAAATATTTTGGATATCTTGAATTCTGGATATCTTTAGGTAATAAGAACAGTCTTGTGACATTCAAGATAAAGAGATTATACTGTATCTAGTGACATTCAGGGTCAGTAATTAGCAGGGCTGTCATTGATGAGAAATTCTATATCTAAAAGTAAAAAGTATCAATATACATGTATCGATAAATCGAATAATTTGATACTTCTATGAATGCATTCAAAATAAATAAGATTCATTGTAATATTTAGTTGTTTTATTGTATATTTGACCATCTAAAGATGAAAAAAGCAATTATTGCAAGGAAAACATTTATTTGTACAATTAGAAAAAATATAACAGTTCGATAACATGAAGTAAAACAAATGGAAAATTTTGGAAATTGTAAAAGAAAATACATCCTGTGAAATGCATAATGGAATGTATCAATACCTTAAAAGTGTATTGATTATCGTATCGAATCAATTTGTGTATCGATATATGGATATCGAGTCTATCAATGACAGCCCTAGTAATTAGGGTTTAGTATTAAATATTATATCATCAATTCAATGTAGATTTCATCTAATATAAATGTCAAATCTATCTTATAAGCTTTGTACATAGTTCAGATACTATCAATAAATACTAACTTGTAAATCAATTTTTTTGTTTACATATACAAGCTTGAACTTGTAAAAATCATTTCTTATTTGTAAGACATGCGCAACAAACTGGATACAGGGATATTCAATCTTATCATACGGGGTCAAAATAAGGCCCCATTCAAAATGGAAAAACAATAAATTTGTTCCCAATTTACAGTCGAAATTTCCCAATTGAGGTCAAATGACAATGAATTTGAAGAGATTACTGTATTTTCACAAAGTTTTATGCATTTCTAGGTTTTCCAATTTCAATAAAAAATGTTGCTAAAATTCCCAATTCAAAAGGCACAGGCCCAGGCACAATTGCCAAAAGAGTGTGGAAAAGTCCCTGGTACACAGGTACTCATGTTCTGTGAAGCCTTTAAGGCAGAGTTGCTAGAACACCTAAGCCATCTCACCTGCCACCTATAAACTGCTACTGCTAGAACCTAAGCTGATTATCTGAGGAAGTTTGTCACTTGTAGAAAGTCAGTGATAGTTTTCCAGGTATGTCTAGACTTGGTTTTCTTTTTCCACCACGAACAAAAGACACCATCGTATACGTGAATAAGAAACTGCAAAATGCGGTTTGGCTGAATTGCGAAGCAATATATCTGGAATTTTAAGTTCAAGGTCAAAGTTAAGGGTCAAGGTAAAAAAGAAGGTTATAGTCAACTTATGTTGTCAAATTCTATTATTATGTGAAGCTACTCTAAAGGATTTTTTTCACAACAGACCTGAACATAACTTCTAAACCAAATTGTTGACACACCCAGACAGACAGACAGACAGACAGACCAACTTACAGATAGACAGACATTGTATATTCAAAGACCAGTATTTGCTTCACAGTCCTGCCAAAAAATGTTACAGTGTGGCATAAAACATCTTTAAATTTTAGATGCATACTTAAACTGAGTATTTGAATCCAAACGAGTGAGTATGATTTAGATATGAAACCTTACCGGATAAAGGTTAAAGGTAGCTGTAAAACTAGCTTTGTAATGCTGTGCTACTCGTGCATTTTTTATTCCAAGTGGCGTGTGCTGTATACCTCGCAAACCAAATAGTTTTGTCACCTCTAGCGGCTCCTAAAGAAAGTAGATAATACAAACACTAGAAATTCATACTAGCATAATTATGTAAGGTATGGAAAAATCACATAAATTACTAGGTTTCACTCAGTAATTCAATTATTTGAAGAAATAAAGACTTGGTCCTAAGACCACACTTACGACTTTGAGACCATTTAATAAAGAAATAGGACTTGTGACTTACGACCAATTCAGGTTGGATCTTTAGGACTACGCAGAGGCTGTGCACAGGTCTAAATAATATTTGTATCATATGTGTCATAACTTGTCTTTTATTATGTGGCAGGTAAAAATATTCATAATCCTTCAAGATATGACGTGAAAATATGCGTAAATACCTCAAGACTTGACTCTGACAATATGGTCGTAAGTTTTGTTTTAAGATCAAGTAACTTGAGACTTATGACTAAAGACTTACAACTTCTTGATAAAACGGACTCCAGCATCTGAAGCATAGGATGTTTTGCAATCATTAAACATATAGTCACCATGCATGTTTGAAAATTTTGGCTATTTTCTCCCTTAGATGAGAGGGCGAATTTAAAATGAAGGCAAAATGTTCAAGCTTAATAGATGAAGCACAGAAATACATGCCATTCGTGAGACTGTGGTGAATTAGGATGAATTTATGATGTGGTGAATATGTTTTCTGTTCTATAAGGGCAAAAATGACAAGGGGCAACAATTTCCAGGTATAAGCTGTGGCCCTGTAACTTTGAATGGCAAAATGATACAGAAACCTGCAAAAGTGGTAAAATCATCACAGTAACTGACTGTTTCTTGAAAGCTATCATTTTGCCATCAAAGGCTACAGGACTTCAGCTCATGTGAAAATGATAGTCGATAAAAACAAAACAAACCTCAAAATATCCATCAATAAACACTGTAACCATTTTTGGATCAGCACCAGAAGTTGATAATAACCTTTTTAACATCCTGAAAAAAAATATCAAAAACAGACATTTACAAGTGGTGCTGTTATCATTTATGTCTTACTGTTTCTAATGACTGCTTGATAAAGCTGTGTTTACATAAAATCAAAATCAATGATCCACTTATTTGTTTGTTTGTTTATTGTTGTTTAACGTCCCACTCAAGAATCTTTCACTCATATGGAGACGTCACCAAATGCCGGTGAAGGGCTTCAAATTTTGGTCTATGCTCGGCACTTACGGCCATTGAGCAGTGTGAGGGTTCTTTAACGTGCCGACACCTACTGCGACACAGGACAGGAAACCAACCTTATGCCGGCTGGACTTGAACTTACAATCTCACAATCAAGAGTTGACTGCGCTACCGACTGAGCCAAACAATAATAAACAAACAATCAACACAAGGAACCGTAACTACCACTTGAATTACTCCAAACAAACTGAATCAAGATCAGTAAGTTTTTTTTATAGTTTGAAATTGATTGAATAAAAAGTTATACAGAGGAACCTCACCTAAAGAATACCATGTTTGGGAGACCACTTCACAGTGACAATTTTCCTAATAGATATTGAGCAAACCCAGGCCCTCACCTAAGAGTCCACCTCGCTAATCAAACCACTTTCAGTAAGTCAGTTAGTAAGGTAAGTCTTAACTGATCAACCTCTGAAAAACAATGGACTCTCCCGTAAAGCAATGACTTAGATCAGTCCAAATGTGTCTTTAGGGGGGAACGATTTAATAGCATTTTCACTGTATTTTACATATAACATGAGAACGGCAGTATTACTAATTTTGACGATGAGATATTAGCCGTTCAATTTATGGGGTCAAACTAATACAAAACCATTGTACACCTGTCAATTTTCGCCTCTCGTTATTTTGATCCTCCTGAAGGTGCTTCCAAGTATTTGGCGTCAAAAGTTTGCTTTCATTCTAAATTCGCCCTCTCATCTAAGGGCGAAATTGGCGAAAATTAAAACGTGGCCAAAAATTGCAGGTATACAGTCCATGTATATGAATCAACATTCAACAGTGAACCACAAGGTGGTGTATATATAAATAGTTATAGCTGGCCATAAATATAGATATTTTGAAGTTTGATATGTAATAGATACTGCAGTCGTAACCTAGTTATATTACATGACCAAATATGAAGTCCCCAACATCCCATGGTCAAATGCGATGTGAATATGGTTGAAACTAGACAGAAAATCAAAGGGACAGAAATATAAAAAGAGATACAAGCTTAAGATTTGCTTCCCCACTTCCCATCTTCTAAAATAATAAAAGTCAAACCTGAAAAGATAATGCGGTCGATCACTGGCTATTACAGCAACTGGTACATTCTTTATATTATTATTATCCAACTGAAATTAAAAAACACATATTCAATGTGTACAACAGCCAGAAAAAATAAAAAACAACAACAACAACAACAACAATAATTCTGTGAGTATTAATGAATCCGTAAATATAATTTTCCCACAAAACCATAATTTAGTGAACATTGAGCTATTACAAAACTTGAACCATAACTGTAACTGAACAATTCAACTGACTGATGGAGAGACTCAGAAAAAAAACCTAGCCCCCCCCCCAAAGTTTTACTGGTAAAAATAATGGGCACTTACCATTGGTACAGGACACACTGGTACTAGCTAGGTTTTGTCAATGTTCCAGAGGTTGAACATCAACTGGATTGACAACTTGCAAAATATTTTCATTATTAATAATAAAGGATTCATATTTTACTCTGAAAATTCATTATTTTTGGGTTTCTGATCTGCAGTTTCAGAGCAATCATTAGAAAACACTGTTTCTTTGGAAAATCAAAGTCATTGATTCAGTTTATTGATAGTGTCTGCAATGATTAAAACTGCTGAATCATGGGAAGGAAGCCAACTCAGAGCAGGTGCCAACATGTTTGTGGTCAATTACCTTACCATTCATGGAACTAACTGGTACTCGCTGGGGTGTTCCTGTCAATGGTAAGAGCCCAATGTAATAAAAGTTGGATAGCTTTAAAATACTATCCATTAGTCTTATCTATTTTGCAGTGTGGCTCACAAAAAACAAACTGTGATGCTAATCTTACAGCTAAATTGGCTTAAACACATATAATGTAGAGATTTTGAAATTTTGGTATACAAACCGGATTTGGATCAAAAGTGATAGGGTCTGGATAATCACAGTCACAGATTTTTCCATATCCTTCCACCTTGTTACAGAAAGCTTCCCGACGTTTGTTTATTTCTGTATCTGGCCATTTACAAGCTGCACCTGGTAAATTGAAATAAGATAAAAAAAAAAAAAAATTTAAAGAAATCTGACAAATTTGTGATTGCATGTCCACAGGTTTTCTGAAAAATAATCCATAAATTCAGCTGTCAGAAATACAACTGATGCAAGCTAGCAGACGTATTGACCGGAATTAAAATATAAAGATGTATCACAATCAATACATGCCTATGATATTACAACAATGCAAATAAACATAAGCCCTGAAAGACAAGTGACATTTGCACCCAGACCCATAGATTTTCAGACCATCTGTCCTGCAGAAGAAGTGACATTTGCACCCGGACACATATATTTTGAGACCATTTGCCCTTGTAGGACAAGTCACATTTGCACTCAGACACATACATTTAACGGCCATTTGCCCTGCAGGACAAGTGACATTTGCATCCGTACAGAACAAATTGATTTTTTTTATATTCTTTGACCCTGAATCTATGACGATATTTCAACTTACAAAAGTCTATGATCACCAAGAATTTTTCACTCAACATGAGACATCAAAATCTAAAGTTGAAGTACCAAAGTTTTGACCTGTGCTAAGGACTAAAAGCCAATTCTGTGAGATGTTAACTAATCAACCCCTTAAAAGCAATGAACTCTTCTATAAATCAATCAATTAGAACAGTCAAAATGTGTTTTTAGGAGTGAATAAGTTAAACTGCCACACCTACTATGACATCAGATGTCAGTTATATGATTTTTATGACCTACTTGTTGACTTACCTGCACTTGAGGCTAGAGGTATGCTGGCCTTCAACATGACCCTGTCTCCCCAGCTACTCAGATCAGGAGCTTTACCATGGACTTCTCCAATAACTTTTCCTGAAATTTGATTTAGAATTTTTTATCATTACATTTTCACATAAAAAATTTGACAGTTTTTAAGTTATATTGTTGCACTCGTTTTTAGCTATGCTTGAACCTTTTGCAGATTGTTTTTGTTTTGTTTTCTTTGAATATTCTTCTACACCACACCCAACAATTTATCAGTTATTGGATGGTTACCAGTTATCAATGAAGGAAGCAAAAACCTGGTTACATTGTACCCCAAAGCTGACTAGAAGTTTAGAGTCAGTGTCATTTAAAATGTGATGCCCTACCCACTCTGACTTTGAGGCCCCACCTTCTACAGTATACATGTACAGTAAAACCTGCTTTAGCCACCACCTATAAAGAACACTGGACACAAAGACCATTTATTGCTGTCCCCAACAGTACCTTTTGTGTACAAATCGACCACCTTCCTATAAAGACCAGTTTTCTTGGGTCCCTAAGGAGGTCGTTATATACAAGTTTCACTGTACTCAAGTGAATCTTAATTCTGAATTATGCAGGTACACAGTGTATTTGGGATTCTAAAATTTACTACAGGAAAGGAATTTACTTACCCCCTTTTACAACAATAAATGCCCAGGTGTCTCTGAATGCCAAACCCTTTACTTTCTCACTTCCCATTTCTTTCAGGTAATCCCTGGTCTTGGATTTCAGCTGAAACGAACCTTCATCCTACAAAGATATAAAGATTTCTTCTCACTAACGTCATATTTGTTTTCTGTGCCGTATTAATTAATTCTTTTGTATTGTTCTTGTTTTACATCTGCCGAGAATTTTTCACTTCAATGAAAACATAACCTGTTTAAGGCGAAGTGCCAAAATTTTTTACCTGTGCTATGGAATGACACCAATGCAGTGAGATTTCTTTAACTTGCAGCACCCGCCCTAAGATGGAATCTTGGTTTCATCTAACAGACCTGTTATTTCCTTTCTTATCCCAAGTGCTTGGGGATGGGACAGTATGACCTCACACCAGGAATCAAACCTTATATTATAGAGTTATTTCATGGGTTTGCAGGCTTCATTCTAACTTTTGTGCGGAGGCATCAGATGAGTCACAGGAAAACTGTCGTCCTTAGCCCTTTCCTGCAACTTCCCTGATGATGAGGGACAATAATTGGAATGTTGCCAAAAATTTCATGAAATAACTGTTTTATTACCCAATAATGCAAAATATATCAACAGATCTATCATAAACACTGCCACCATGAAAATTTCACATGTATACAGCATTGGCATGCTTGTATTGGTTGAATCAGTGACATCACACCTGGGAAACAGTTCATCAGTCTAGGGTGAAACATTTAACTGTTACCCAGTTCTGACATCACTGATAAAACCATGAGGTATTAAAGTTGGAAATAGTCTAAAATGATATATACATTTTCATATAGGGCATTGGGTAATAAAGATGAATGTTGACCCCTCCCCCAACCCATAACCGACAGCAAGACATTGAGAATTAACACCTTCCTCTAAATCTGGATTAAATTAGCTTCCTATAGGTTTTGTAAAATGAAGTACCAGATACAAAACATTTACTTGCCTTTACGGTAAATGCTATAATCCTTCCATTCGATATCATGTTGAGAAAGTCTATCATATCGTCATCCTCGTTAGCACTGTATGTGTCAAAAATTCGCTTGGACATCACACTCCCCTGAAATTGATGATTATAAATCATGATAAAATGTGTCACTAATTTATAAGTCAAAGGTCATTCTCATGTTATTCCCCCCCCGTTTATTTTTTTGCTGTTTACACCCTAAGGTGAGAAGGCAAATTAAGAGCAATGACGAAATTTCAAGCTAAATAATTGAACCAATGGCATACATCTTCGTTACTATGTTAATTTAAGTTGAATTTAAGATGGGGCGACTACGTTTATTTGCTCAAAAGTGTGAAAATAATCGGGGGCTTGAATTTCCATATACAGTCAACTCCACTTCCTACGAAGTCGCATTTAACGATACTTGGGGTTTTATGATGTTTTGACGAATCCCCTACTGAGCCCCTTTATTAATGCATACAAAACTTACCTGTATTTACGAAGTCACTATGTACAAATTATCGCGTTGTGCGATATGCTGATGAGGTCCCCGGCGGGATTTTAAATGCTTTCGATGGAGTTGGTTATAATACATTTCAACGTGTGAGAATAGGTTTTTGTTTCGATGCAAGTGAAAACAACTCACTTTCAACCCCTCGCAATTTTAGCCAGTGAATGGCAAGCATTTAACTTTCAACCCCTTGCAATATTAGCCAGTGCATGGCGAGCAGTTGACCAAACTCGCAATTTTCCTTTGAAGAATTTGTGTTGACAATGATGTAATAACAACAGAGGAAATTAATGACCAGGGCCTGGTTGCACAATAGCAGACATTTTGAAATAAAAAAAAATACTGGTCAACCAGACCAGTGAATAAAGGAATTTCACTCGTCATAGATATTTTTTTACAGGTCTGTATATATATATATACATACAATTGAAATGAAATGGAAAATTACTGGTCATTTGGACCAGTTATCATATAGATTTCACTAGACTTTTGTAAACTTTAAAGGTTTTTCTGGTAAGACTGGTGAATTTCAAAATCTCTGCCATAGGTTGTTAAATTTAACGAGAAGTTAACTAATGTTAAACCAATGGGCTAACTGTAGATTAAATTTAACAAAATGTTGTTCAACCGTGTCCAGAACACTGTCAATGAGACAAATCAAGCAAACTTTGATGAAAAATGTTGACCACTCAAGTAGTGACAGTGAAAAAGAAGTTCCCGAACAAAAACCTACATCAGTCACAGTGTATTTAGACAGCTGGAATAAAATTTACGTTTCTCCAGGTATGGGTAAAAGTCGAACAGCGGTTAATTGACAATGTTAGTGAACTACATGTATATGCTTATGGGGATAAGATAAAATATGAAAGAAAGTAACAAAAGCAAATAATTGATTGCTTTACAAAAAAAATGTATATGTACATTAATTTCTTTCTTTGAATTGATTATTTGCTGAATATTTACTTAATCATTATTTCACAATATTGATCTGTCGTTTCTTACTTTCAGTATGACTTTATCTTGTAGAATACTAGAATGATACAAAACACAACATCAATATCGGCACTTTGCTTTGTACCAAGTACCGATTGTACAATATAATTTTCAATATCCCCTGGACCTCATAAAAATCCAGAGTTGAATGTATACAATATATCTAAGAAAGACAATGTATCTTAGTAAGATTCTGTACCTAAGAAAGAAAATTGTACATGCATCTCATCTATCCCCAGAAAGATCGGATATCTCAGAAAGATCAGGTATCTCAGAAAGATCAGGTATCTTAGAAAGATCAGGCATCTCAGAAAGATCATCTATCACAGAAAGATCATCTATCTTAGAAAGATCAGGTATCTTAGAAAGATCAGGTATCCCAGAAAGATCAGGTATCTTAGAAAGATCATCTATCCCAGAAAGATCATCTGTCACAGAAAGATCATCTATCACAGAAAGATCATCTATCACAGAAAGATCATCTATCACAGAAAGATCATCTATCACAGAAAGATCAGGTATCTCAGAAAGATCAGGTATCTCAGAAAGATCAGGTATTTTGGAGAGATCATCTGTCCCAGAAAGATCAGGTATCTCTGAAAGATAATGTATCTCAAAAAGATCATCAATCCCAGAAAGATCTTCTTTTCCAGAGAGATCGGATATCTTAGAAAGATCATGTATCCCAGAAAGATCATCTATCCCAGAAATATCAGGTATCCCAGAAAGATCATCTATCTCAGAAAGATCATGTACTTTGGAAAGATCATCTATCCCAGAAAGATCATGTATCTCTGAAAGATAATGTATCTCAAAAAGATCAATCTCAGAAAGATCTTCTTTTCCAGAAAGATCAGGTATCTCAGAAAGATCAGATATCTCAGACAGTTCATGTATCTCAGAAAATCATGTATCCCAGAAAGATCATGTATCCCAGAAAGATCATCTATCTCAGACAGATCATGTATCTCAGAAAATCATGTATCCCAGAAAGATCAGATATCCCAGAAAGATCAGGTATCTAAGAAAGATCAGGTATCTCATAAAGATCATGAATCTCAAAAAGATCAGGTATCTCAGAAAGATCAGATATCTCAGAAAGATCATGTATCTCAGAAAATCATGTATCCCATAAAGATCAGATATCCCAGAAAGATCAGGTATCTAAGAAAGATCAGGTATCTCATAAAGATCATGAATCTCAAAAAGATCAGGTATCTCAGAAAGATAATGTATCTCAAAAAAGTCATCTATTCCCAAAAGATCAGGTATCTCAGAAAAATCATGTATCTCAGAAAGACCATCTTTCCTCAAAATATCAGGTATCTTTGAAAGATCATGTATCTAAGGGTGACAGAAAAACCATAGTGAGATAATATGCCATAGTAAGATCATATACCTCTGAAGGACCATGCATCTCAGATAATCTATTCCAGAAATATCACACATAAATATCTTTTACCTCAGGAAGACAATCAATTCCAGTAAGATTGTGTACCTCAGTAAGATCATATACCTCAGAAAATCCATGTACCTCAGATAATCAGTTCAAGAAATATCCAATATCTCATTAATATCTTTAACCTCAGTAAGATAATACATTCCAGGAAGATAATACAGCTAAGAGAGATTAAACTCTTCAGAAAATCAAATCCAGGAATATCATATACCTCGTGAATATCTTGTACCTCAGTAAGATAATACATTCCAGGAAGATAATACAGCTAAGAGAGTTTAAACTCCTCAGAAAATCAAATCCAGGAATATCATATACCTCATGAATATCTTGTACCTCAGTAAGATAATATATTCCAGAAAGATCATATTCCTCAGAAAGATCATATACCTCAGAAAAATAATCTATTCCAGTAAGATTGTGTACCTTACTAAGATGATTTATCACAGAAAGACCATGTACCAGTACCTCTGTAAGATTATGTACATTAAAATGATCATCTCTGATACACGTCTTTTATCATCTTTAAATGATGAAAGGTTATGTAGAATCTTCTCTCATTGAAAAAAAGGTAAAAAAAAAAAGGATACAAAAAAAATAAACAAACAAACAAATAACAGATAAACTTACCGTAGCTTGGTTAAGTACAACAACATGGATTCCCCTATTCCTGTTAAATTCTTCATCTTTAATAATCTGTAAAACACAAAACAGTGAATAAGATATATCAGATTTTACCAGTAACCACTTACATGTATAAGCTTAATCAAATGACCTATCACCAAATGTCTGACACATGACTCTCAATGTGCATTTTGGACGTCATTCTATTGTGACATCATAATCACACAAATGTTTGACAGGCAATTTAATTGTGACAACAAAAACGAGAAGTCTTCCAAAATGTGTCGTTAGGGAGATTCACAAAAGGTCAATAAATGTCAACTATTCATGAAACTGATACTCTGAATCTGCATTGTAAAGTCTGTGTGAAATTGTGTACTGCTGGACCTAGGGTATATGTATCTGCATATTAAGTCTTGAATATTGATATTCACCTCCTATGATGGTCAAAGTTGAGTTTAATGTTGTCTGAGTAACCTATTAACATGTACAGTGGACTTTTCTTAAAGACCACCTCCCTTAGGTGACCACCTCACATTTCAGACCACAAACTTTCTGTCTCCTGATAAATATCCTGATAAATATCTGAAAATTACAAAACCTCACTTAATTAAGAGACCACCTTCCTAATCAGACTACTTTTAATCAGTCAGTCAGTCAGGTGGTCTTAATAGCAAGGTTCCACTGTAACACCTTACTAATCAGACAACTTTCAGTCAGTCAGGTGGTCTTGATAGCAAGGTTCCACTGTAACACTTTACTAATCAGACAACTTTCAGTCAGTCAGTCAGATAGTCTTAATAGCAAGATTCCAATGAAACACCTCACTAATCAGACCACTTTCAGTCAGTTAGGTGGTCTTGATAACTAGGTTCCACTGTAATACCTCACTAATCAGACCACTTTCAGTCAGTTAGGTGGTCTTGATAACTAGGTTCCACTGTAATACCTCACTAATCAGACCACTTTCAGTCAGTCAGGTGGTCTTGATAACTAGGTTCCACTGTAATACCTCACTAATCAGACCACTTTCAGTCAGTCAGTCAGGTGGTCTTAATAGCAAGGTTCCACTGTAACCTATGAATTTATAATGAATTTATCATACATCGTATATCGTACATATGTAGTAAGTACCTTTATATTGATCAGTGTGTAAGTAATCACCTCTTGAAAATAACTATTAGATACACATGCATTTGTAAAATGGTTTTTAATGTCCTGAGGTCATAGAAATTCAAGCTTGATTTACAAAGTTCACAAGTACAACATTTTCTTGAACCCTTTCATCCCCACGTAACTCAATGGTATGCTCTTCACATTTAAGACTAGTCTATTATGGTGTATGGGACAAAAGTAATGATCAATGATAATTAATTGATCACGATTTCCTCCGATAAGATCACAACGGATATTTAAAGCACTGAGTTACACAGATTGAATTCTACTTTAATCCCCATATAAACCTGAACCATCGAAATCAGATCTATTGGTATAGGAAATGTTTATGAATAATAGATTTAATAAATCCTCATGATTTATCATCTTTATGGGACTTTACGCTTGCATTGTCCAGTTTTGTTGAACAGGTCACTAGTTATCTGGTTACGCTCTATCATCTGTACATGTATGTGGTGGTCTAATGCTAGAGCGTTCGTCTCGCAAACGGAACGTCCCAGGTTCAATCCCCAATACCAGGTCATACCGAAAAGCTTTTTAAAATGTTAGTGACTGTTCCTTCGCCTGACACTCGGCATACAAAGTGAAAGTCACAGTTTTTTTCCAGATGAGTCATAAAACTGAGGTCCCATGCCATGGAAATCGTTGGCATGTAAAAGAAACCTAACTGCATTGGCGTCTGTCAATAGCACATGTCAAACTTTGTGGCACTTCACATTAAGCTAGTGATATCTCCATATAAGCAGCTCTTTCAATGGTTTTTGGAGTAGGTGACAAATTATGTAAAACAGCCAGCAAAAAGTATCAAATAATTATCATATGTAGAAAGAAATCAGCCATTTTTTTTCTTTAATAAAAAAAGAAAGTAGCCGACACCATGCACTGCTCTTCATGAAAATGACTGACAGAATTTTGTCGCTGTCGGCTTCTATTTATAGGCCTGCTATAAGAAAAAAATTCTTGGCAGCATATAAAACAACAATCAAACAAACAAACATGTATATCTCGAACAGTAACTGAGTAAAGAGCCATCAATCACAATCCTTGTTAAGTAACAAGTATGAATCATTTATCACACATCAGACCTAATGTTTGTATGTATCACATTCATTTACAGTCGATTAACAGAAGAATCGATTGATTGATTATCATGCCTTCATCAATGGTAATATGTTTCATGTCTCCTGATCAAGTCTTTTTGGAGACGGCCAGTTGGTAGGAAGTAACAAACAGTATTATTTTAAAGTGGGTATTACCTGTATTTTTTAAAAAGAAATTTGTTTTCCTTTCTTAACACTTAGATTCATATACAATAACAAAAAAAGAGATATACACAGACATAAAAATTCTTAAATTCCTATATATTTTGTGAAAATTGCTTGAGAAAACCTGCGTCTGGCACTTTTTCAATTGCAACTGATTAACTCAACCTTACTATCTGTATATAAATACCACACCGGACCCGACGTTATTTTCACACAATACATAGGAATATAAGATTATTTATGCCTGTGTATAGCTCTTATTTGTTATTGTACAAGTAGAAATTTTTTTTAAAAAAATTCTTTTTGGTAAACACAGCCCCTTTAAATCAATTTTATTTTTGATTTTAACACATGAATTAGACAAAATTCCAGATTTTTTTCAAAGAAAAACAAAAGAGGACGTAACTACACGTACAGGAAAATCGGGTTGGTTGTCTTGAAGAGTGTCTGTTAGGGCACAAGAAACAAATCTATTTCATTTTTCGGCCTGTTTTGTTTTCCTGATCTTTATGTGTGTGTACATGACACCTGGTACTACAGGATATTGAGCAAACAGTCCCAGGTTAAAGATGTTAATTTCTCAGACTGTTTGAAGAGTCAAAATTTTATTTTTAAATGATCTTTTATTTCAGGTAAATACTTGACATGGTAAACATAACTCTATCACTTTAAAACAATGGACATCTAGACAACCAAAAAACCTAATAGTTAGACTAACCAAAAAACCTAATAGTTAGACATTTTTCTGTGTGAGTTTTGAATGGTCTATATACAGTCAAACACGCATTAAAGGCCACCTCTATATAATGGGCACCTGCCTATAAAGGTCATTCAAGGTGTCTTAGACGATACTCTTTTTTTTTTACACCTCGGGATGCCATATTTAAACTTATCCAATGAATGATATTTTAACAGTAATCATCTCTGTCTTGTGAGATCTCACAGAAGATTATGTCTTGCGAAACTGCACTCTGAAAACAACTAACTGAAAGGGGCATTAACTGTGTTTACCAAAAGAAGTTTTACTGCTTGTACTTGATGTATAATAACAAACAAGAGCTATACACGGGCAAACAAAACCCCTCATACTGCTATATTTTTTGTTACTGTACATGTATGTCAATCTAAGTAGTAAAAAACGAAATAAAAAAAATAAAATAAAAAACACAGCTAATGCCCCTTTAAATAATCCAATGTCCCTTAGATAAAACTTCTTCTGAAAGACCACTTCTTTTGTAAAATAACCTTTTAGTGGCAGATGGAATGGTCTTTCGGGTAGGTTTCATTGTATTGTCAAGTAGACTACAAGTTTATGGATACTGTGCCAGCTAATCGAATATCAATATAAAACAGAACTTGCAATTGATTTTCTTGCATTGACATGCTAAGAAAATCATGGTAGGTTTATAACATTCAAATTAACTGAAGCTGAAAACAGCTGATTCTTCAGCTGTCAATCATGTAACAGATACATTTTGTATACCGTCAAGATGATTTGTTCAGTTACAATAGCACATTTCAATACATGTACTGTCACAGTTACAGTGGTACAACAGCACATATACCAACTGTCAGGGTAATTACCAGTAAATCATTTATAGCAGCACATGGTAATACTGTCAGGGTAATTCTATCAGTTATAACAGCACATGTTAATACTGTCAGGTAAATAGATCAGTTACGACAGCACATGGTAATACTGTCAGGGTAATTCTATCGGTTATAACAGCACATGTTAATACTGTCAGGATAAATAGATCAGTTACGACAGCACATGTTAATACTGTCAGGTAAATAAATCAGTTATAACAGCTCATGTTAATACTACCGCTAATGGCGAGGTTCCAATTTAACACCTCACTAATTAGACCACTTTGAGTCAGTCAGTAAGGTGGTCTGAATAGCGAGGTTTCAACTATAACACCTCACTAATCAGACCACTTTGAGTCAGTCAGTTAGGTGGTCTTAATAGCGCAGTTTCACTGTAACACCTCACTAATCAGACCACTTTGAGTCAGTCAGTTAGGTGGTCTGAATAGCGAGGTTTCAACTATAACACCTCATGAATCAGACCACTTTGAGTCAAATAGGTGATCTTAACAGCAAGGTTCTACTGGTACATGTACTTATACACAGAATCATGCAACAATGATAACTACATGTAGAGTATTTTCACACAGACATACACACATGTACTGGCATACAGATAGATACATGTATAGTATGTTAGCTCTTCATTGAAACTGGGGTTTTGTTAAATTTCTTAAATTTCACTTAATCATCAAATTAAAATTTTACAGCAATGTTTTTAATTTTACCATACATAACTAAATTGTGAATATGGAAATGTTTGGTTTGCTAACAAAACTTTTACCTATTTACTGTAATACAAAATTTTGTAAAAGTTTGTGTGGGTAAATGCAGAGTTGATAAAACAGCACCCATAATTCTTTCTGATTCATGCATAAGTAGGTCGTATGCAAATCAGAAACTCTGGGTCATATGACAGTAGACTTGTATGGGATTGTTTCATAAATTCATAATTATTTTTTAAGAAATGAAAAAAAAATCTGAATTATAAGTCTGCATCATTTTTAATATAATGCACAAAACTATGTTACTGAAATAATTTCATCTTATTAGTAGCATTCATGTGCGCTGGATGTAAAACAACATAAAAACAAACAAAAAATGTTAACTTGAAACTTATGTTGACTTGCAATTGTGAGATGATCCCTTCTTGACCAGTCTGCATGAATGAAGTGAGTGAGAAGTTAGGCCTATTTATCTTATGTGAATGGACAATTGCAGGCACATTGACTAATTTTAGGTAACCATGTGGTTTGAAAACTGTTTATATTTACAGTATTATGGCTGTTAAAAGTATTGGATTTACACCCACTTAATTTTTCTTGAAATTTGAAAGAAATTGTACCCTATTACCAAAAAATGACTAAACCCCAGTTTCAATGGAGAGCAAACGGACTATACATAAATATGATACTCAACTGGTTAATATTAATTCTAATATTGATTATAAAAACCAAAATCAGGCAAATACAATGAAACACTAAATATGTATTCTCATTTTAACAATGGATCATTCAGACCGTTACTCGGACATAATATATATTAAATGTACATATACTGAATCAGATGAAATTCTGTGTTTGTTTTGAAAGGAACCCACAATATATATTTCTTAATTATTAATGCAAATGAGATAAAATTTCTGAAAGTCAATAGTTTCTAAACAATAGAATTAATCCATTCACCCCTAGAGACACCTTTGGACTGGTCTAAGTCATTGATTTACAGCAGAGTCCATTGTTTTTCAGGGGTCGATGAGTTAACTTCAAAACATACCGTAGTGCCATCCACTGCTAAAAAAACAGCTGATTTGCTGGATGTCACTTCCATCGTTAGCGATTTAACCTGGGTCATCTCCA